>SNVD02012642.1:0-67578 GCA_013180625.2 Boswellia sacra | reverse complement strand
GTTGCATTTGAAATGGTTGCTGCACTCTAGGTTGATTGAAACTTTGTGGCCGATTTGGTATCACATTTGGAGTGATTGTTTGATGATTCCAGTAACTGAAATTATGTTGATCTTCCCATCCAGCATTGTAAGTGCTAGAGAAAGGATCATACCATTGCCTCGTTTGTCCTGGAAATCCACCCATGGCATTGGCTTGTTCCATATATTCTTCTTGTAAAGTTGGATACATGTCGATTGGATGCTCCATCATAGAATATATCCCACATTCATAAGATTTTTGCATATCTCCTACAACCATGTTTTCTACAAGAGAGGTTAGCTCATAAAGTTGTTGTTCAATGTTCGGAGTGCTTACCTCATTTACTCTCCATGGCACTTGTGGCTCAAATCCGCTACTGAAATGATAGAAGTTTACTGCCATATTGTCTAAACACAAACAATCAGAAAAGAAAAACAAAGAAAATATGAATCAACAATGAAAACAAAATAACAAATCGATTAGAAAATCAATCCCCGGCAACGGCGCCAAAAACTTGATGCGTTCGAAACTAGCAAGTATACTAGTCGCACAAGTAATAAAGTGATAAGTAAGATATCGTTCCCACGAGGATTGATTCTAATTGAATTTGTTATTTCCAGCAACAATAAACTAAACAGGGGGGGATTTTTGTTGAATGCTTTACTAAATGAAATAAGAATGCAAGTAAAGAATAACAAAACAGAAAGTAAATTTGAATGAAAAATCAATGGAAGACACTTGGTTAAGGTCATTCTCTACCACAAGATATGAATTTGTGAATTAACATAGAATTGTAATCCAATTACAGCATTGAAGTTATCAACCGTAGATAACAACAAGCTCTGTTATCCCAATCTTTCCTTACTTTGTTGTTAAATAAAACAAGCTCTTTATTTAATCTCTATCCATTAAACAACCTAGAACAAGCTCTCTGAGTTTAATTCAATGGAAGCATTACGATGAGAAAGATAGGTTGATCTAAGCAATAACACACAAGTTCGGATTATTTAACCTAGGTTGTATTTTCCAATTGCAATCTCTGATCACAATTTTGCTACTAATGATTGGAAATTCATGACAATTACGGATCAAGATTTCTAATCTAGCAATAGACAACAACAGATTATATTCAGTTGGCCATTCCAAATACAATCAGTAAGCAATCATAAGCATTAGATATGGGAAAATACAAGCAACTTCAATTAGAGAATTGGATAACAATTTCTTACACAATCAACTCACAAAATCCATATCAAGGGCTTTGAAATCACCCTCAACCAATTCAGATTTAGTTACACATATTCAATCAGAATAACAAATACAATATAGAGAAATTCCAGAATTGAAAAGGAAAGAAAGAACTTAGCAAATTCTTTGAAAATCTTCTTTGTAGATGAATCTTCTTGGAATTGTAGTTCCTCCTCTTTCAAAATCTTCTTTCTCCTTCAAGAACTCCAAGGGATGAGAGAAATCCAGAAATGCAGCCTCCTCCCACGTTTTCCCCTCTTCAAGTTATGAAAATAAAACCCTAAAATGTGTTTAAATACTCTGCTACAGTGACTTACTACAGTGCCCCGTATTATACATGCTACAGTGCTTGTGGAATTATATTTCTATACATCTCACACTGTTTTGATTACAACTTTTGGTACACTGAATGGATTTATAAACCGTAAATTTCTCCAGAAAATAGACTTCGAGAGCTTTCCAACGGTATATAACATGTCATCGGGTTCATTGTATATCAATACAATTAAATCCGAGAAGATGGTTGACTAGCAGAGGTGAAAATGAAGGGTTTACTCCATTTTTGTGCAAGTTGCTCCAAAACTCCTACAAACAACAAAACCACACAAAAACATAAAAATACCAAGGAATATAGCAAAGAAACATGGACGAATTGATATAAAAGTAATACATAAATAGACACCTATCAAATTCCTGTTAGAGCTTAAAGATCATGAAGATAGCACAATATCAATTACCAACATCCAGCTTAAGGCCATCCTCATGGTAAAACTCCTATATATTTTCGCTTCCAGAGACCCAATAATTCCTAACAGATGTCGTCGATCGTGTCTTAATTAAATGTTCAGACTTAAAATTTTTCGCATCTATTCTTTATCTTATTCTTTTGTGTTTTAATTGTTGTTAAACTTTAACAGGACATAATTATGGGTGGAACAGATACCACAACTACCATGGTGGAATGGACAATGGCAGAGTTGATACAGCATCCGGGAGTAATGAAGAAGGTTCATCAAGAATTAGCTGAAGTTGTGGGGATGGACAGATCTGTTGAAGAGTTTCATTTGCATCAATTAAGGCATTTAGATGCTGTTGTTAAAGAGACATTTCGACTGCACCCTGCTCTACCCTTACTAGTACCTCGTTGTTCAAGACAATCTACCACTGTTGGTGGCTATACTGTACCTGAAGGTACAACTGTTATTGAATATAATGAAGGAAAAATGTATTGATTTGAATGAATTACAAGGTACTATGACAAGCCAATTTATAGGCTTGATACAATTACAAATATAGCAGTAAATCATATATATAAGGAAAGAAAATAATCTCAATAATGATGATTGATTGTTTAATTATATGCCAAAACTAAAGGAGAATCATATCAATCATATCAATCATATATATGATAGAATCATATATATATATATACATATATATATACACACACACACACACACACACACACACACACACACATATATATATATATATGGTAACATATAGATAGAATCATAAATATATGATAATAATATATATGAGAGAATCATATATATATGGTAACATCCCCCCTCAAACTCAAGTTGGTGATATAGAAGCTAACTTGAGTTTAGAAATCAACTCACGAAACCGTCCTGAAGGATGACTTTTCATAATAATATCAGCTGGTTGATCAACAGAGGAGATTGAACTGAGTTAGAGAATACCACGAAAAGTATGTTGTCGTATGAAATGACAATCAGTCTCTATATACTTGGTTCGCTCTTGAAAAACATTATTGTGAGCAATTTGAATGGCACTACGATTGTCACAATAAAGTGAAATAGCATGAGTATGGTGATTCCCATATCTTCAAGTAACCAACGAAGCCATAGAAGCTCTTGTGTAGTATCAGTAATAGCACAATATTCAGCCTCAGTACTAGATCGTGCTATAACAGTTTGTTTCTTACTTCGCCAGGAAATAAGAGAATCTCCTAAAGCCTGTAGTTGATCGTCGATCAGTAGGGTCACCAGCCCAATCAGCATCAGAATAGGCAGTCAATTGAGGTTTAGAATGAGCTGAAAAATGAAGTCCATGAAACAAAGTACCTTTGATATATTGAAGAATGTGAACAATAGCTACGAAATGTGTGGATCGAGGAGCCGATAAAAATTGGCTAACAATGTGGATAGCATAGGCAATATCAGGTCTAGTAACAGTGAGATAGACAAGACTGCCCACTAGTTGTCGATAAAGAGTTGGATCATCAAGGGGCGTCCTATCCCAAGAATTGAGTTTAACATTAGGCTCTAAAGGAGTGGAAATCGTTCTATTATCACTTACTCGAGCAAGTAGTTTGGAGGCATATTTGGCTTGAGACAGATAATACCCGTCATCATTAGAAGTAACCTCTAAACTAAGAAAATAGTTAAGATCACCAAGATCTTTCATCTCAAAGTGTTGACTAAGAAAATGCTTAAGTTCCAAAATACCGGTAATATCATCTTGTGTAATAATCATGTCATCCACATAAAGAAGAAGAAGAATGCTTCCTTTTGAGGTTTTACATAAAAAAAGGTCAGAATCATGAGAACTAGAAGTAAAGCCAAATTTTCCAATAACAGAACTAAATTTGGCAAACCAAGCTCGAGGTGCTTGTTTGAGACCATATAAAGCACAACGAAGCTTGCAAACTTTGTTTAGAGGATGCGGGTATCCTGGAGGTGGCTGCATGTAAACATCCTCAGCAAGATTGCAATTGAGGAATGCATTTTTAACATCCATCTAAAAAAGACTCCAATGTCGAATAGCAGAAACTGCGAGAAGACTTCTAATAGAGGTAAGTCGAGCAACTGGAGCAAATGTCTCCTCATAATCAATTCCATATTCTAGAGTATATACCCTTTAGCAACCAGACCAGCTTTGTAACATTCAATAGAGCCATCAAATTTTGTCTTAATTTTGTAGACCCATTTGCAACCAATCATAGATTTGTTAGAAGGAGGATCTACTAAGTCCCATGTATGAGTTTTTTCAAGAGCCTGTAATTCATCTGCCATTGCTTTCTGCCAATCAGGGTTAGTACTAGCTTCACGATAAGATTGGGGTTCATACAAGGAAAGAATGGTAGAAAAGCAATGATAATCTTTAAGTTTAACTAGAATTTCTTTTACCCGACTAGAACGATGAATGATAGGAGAAGATTCAAATTGATCAGGTTGTACATCAGATCCATCAGACATAACAGATTCATCGGTAGGCAACGTGGAAGTATTACGTGCATCTAAATGAGGCTCAAAAATCAAACCTTTATCAATGTCAACAGGGAACAATGAAACAGAATGATCATTGAAGAAACGAGATTCAGAAATACAAGGGACTTCAAATTTGGACATCGAGGAGAACATTTTATGCTCCCAAAAAATAACATGACGAGAAATATGAAGACGCTTGGGGACAGGATCCCAACATCTGTAACCTTTATGTTCAATACCAAAGCCCAAGAAACAACAAAGACGAGCTCGAGTTTCTAACTTGGTACACTCATGAGGTTGAAGAAAGACAAAACAAACACAACCAAAGACCTTAAAAATATTGTAATTAGGAGGATTACCGAAAAGACGTTCATAGGGTGAAATATTACCAATGATAGGAGAAGGTATACAATTGATTGTATAAACATTAGTGCAGCTTCACCCCAAAAATGTTCTAAACATGAGGCAGAAATTAAGAGGGCACGAACAGTTTCCAGTATATGCCTATGTTTCCTTTTAGCTCGACCATTTTGCTGAGATGTATAAGGACAAGAAAAATGAGAAACAGTTCTGTTTTCTCGAAGAAACATTTGAAATTTGGAATCCCTATACTCCATGGCATCATTAGCACGAAAAATTTTGATTAATCGAGAAAATTGAGTTTTGACCATATTAACAAAGTCTCGATAGATGGTAGGTAATTCAGACCTATTTTTCATGAGATATAACCATGTAAAATGAGAATAGTCATCAACAAAAATAACAAAATATTTTGAACCACCCATAGTAAGATTTGGTGAAGGTCCCCAAATATCAGAATGAATAAGATCAAATGGAGCAACAGAATTAGATTCACTATTATTAAAAGGTAAAGCAGTTTGTTTAGCAAGTTGACATGACAAACAATCAATATTTTCATCATAAACTGTACCTAACAAACCACTAGATTTTAAAAGTCCTAAATGACCAAGGGAGACATGACCAAGACGTGAATGCCAAAGACTTAAGGATGACTTTGTTGTAATGGATGCTATATTGGATTTATTTGATATTGATGAAGGAAGATGAAGATTCATGAGCTCAAATTGACGACCAACTCTACGGCCTATCCCGAGAACCTTGCCCGTCTGTGGATCCTGAACACAACAACTAGTAGAAAAAAAAGTAACATTAAGACCAAGTTCACATAATTGACCCACAAATAGAAGATTCAATGTGAGGTTTGGAATGTAGAAAGTATTTGGTAACTCTAAAATAAAAGTAGAAATATGGCTAAAATGCATTGAAGAACCATTAGCAGTTTGAATAACTGGCATGTTAGAATAACAATATTTGGAAGAAAATATATTAGAATTTGAAGTGATATGATTGCAACAAGCAGAATCAAAGTACCATGATGGATTACCTGAGTTAGTAGTTAAAGCAAAAATTGAGGAATTACCGGACTTAGAAAGAACTTGTTGAAGAATGGACTCAAGATCACTAACAAAAAAGGTTTGGGAAGAGGAACTAGTACGAGAACCCTGATTATTATCTTCAGCAGCAACAACAGAGAATTAAGACTTACTCTTGGGGTTACCTTTCTGTTTTAATTGATGACTCTGCTTAGGAGGAGCTTTAGGACAATCTTCGGCAAAGTGTCCTGATCCAATCTTACGACAATAGCGACAAATGCGGGTAGCACATTCACGAATAAAATGTCCAGTCTTATGACAATATTTGCATTCCTAGGAAACTGAGGATTGAGTAACCATGACAGTGTGTGTATTTTGAGTCAAAAGAGTAGTCAAACGAGTCCCTTCAGAGAGAAGTTCAGTAACAGCACTATCAAGAGAAGGTAGAGGTTGGCGATAAAGCAATATGCACGAACCGGTTCAAACGTGTCATTAAGTGCCATGAGAAATTGTATCAAACGTTGATGATCTTTATAAGTCGAGAACTTTGTTTCATCTTGAGAACATGACCATGAAGGTTCTGATAGTGTTAATTGATCCCAAAGATACTGCATTTGAGAAAGAAATTTATGGATTGATTGACCTGAAGATTGACATAACTGATGAAGATTGCGTAGAAGTTGATACTGATGAGCCAAATCTGTTGTGCTGTATCTAGTTGACAAAAAATCCCACAAAGATTTGGCTATATGAAAACGACCAAATTGGAGATTGATGGATGGTATAGATGATTTCTAAACCATGTAATAATCTGGTGATTTTTTGCATCCCAATCCTCCTCTCGTTCAATGAATTTTTCATCTGGTTCGTCTTTTTGTTGGATTGGCTCAAGAAACTCTCCAGTGATATAACGCCCTAATTTTCGACCTTTAAGAAAGCTACACATAGATTGAGACCATATAGTATAATTGTGACCATCAAGAAGAACTTGAATTTGTTGGGCAATATCTAACTTCTCCATTAGAAAATAAATCACAAAAGAGAGATTTTAATGTGAAGAAATAGTTTGACCTAAGATGATAATTTGGCCGTGTGGATATTGCACAGCACTAGAAGATAAAATCAAGAAAGGATTTTGGTATATGATTTGACTTGATGGCTTCTTAACAAACCCATGAATAAACCATGTGAATGCAACTTGTGCTACTAGTTTAACTTTTCTTGAAGACTTTGAACAGATTGGCTGGAGTAAAAAATTAAAGACATGACTCTGATACCATATTGAATATAATGAAGGAAAAATGTATTGATATGAATGAATTACAAGGTACTATGACAAGCCAATTTATAGGCTTGATACAATTACAAATATAGCAGTAAATCATATAAACAAGGAAAAAAAATAATCTCAATAATAATGATTGATTGTCTAATTATATGTCTAAACTAAAAGAGAATCATATCAATCATATATATGATAGAATCATATATATATGGTAACAACGTCATGATAAACATTTGGGCTATCCATTGGAATCCTAATCTTTAGGAAAATCCTTTGGAATTTCCACCTGGTTTCTGAATGATTCTAGCAAACTTGATTACTTGGGTAACAGTTTTCAATATATGCCATTTGGTTCCGATAGACGAATATGCGCAGGGATTCCACTTGCAGAGAGAATGCTTATGTTAGTATTGGCTTCATTGTTGCACTCTTTTAAGTGGAAATTACCATATGGCAGAGAGCTGGACTTATCCGAGAAATTTGGTATTGTTATAAAGAAAACGAATCCTTTGGTTGCTATTCCAACCCCAAGACTGTCTAATTCACAGCTCTATTACTAAGAAGATGCACTAGCATTTCCCTAGTGCATGCTGAAACCACCATTATTATGTCAAAAAGCTGTCTATTGCTCTTAGCTATTTTATTTTTATTTTGCTAGTGGCCTTGTAGAAAACTATCATATCATGCCTATTTTATTACGGTGCATATATTTGTATATTGTCTTGTTATCTGATCCGAATGGAAAATGTATCATATTGGCTGATACTAATTTGTCTCTCATGAAGCTAAGAACTATTTTCCTTTCGGTTAATTCTTAGCTTGCTTCATGAATGTCAAATAAGCCTTTTTTTCCCCTGTGAAGAGAAATGAAAGCAAAATAGGTTGACCTAAGATTTAACAAAAATATATGGGTGGTGGACAACATTCAGTACATTTTCTTATTACAGAAGTTTAGGCGAGATAAATGAAAAATGAAAAGTGAAATGAGCCAGCACAGGAAAAGATCAACGATTCGACCTATTGCTAGATATACAGATAGATAGTAGCTCTGTCATAGTTGTGTCTCATCTAAAGAACTTAATTTCTATTGAAGATAAATATAGCAGCTAATGAGAACCTTCTACTCCTAACTGTTGTTGCTACTGGCAATTCACTCTTAAGCATGATTGAGCCATCGTGCCAGTTAGAGGAATCTGTTGTGAAAATGATCGGTTTATGCGGAAGCAAAGTGAGGTTAATGAGGAAAAATGAAAAAATATTAAAAAAGAGCACACAATAATTTACGTGGTTCTGCTTTTAGCCTATGTCTATGGGCAAAGATAGAAGAACAATTATACTAACAAAATGAAGTATACAAAATTTAGAAATATCACTCAAACCCAAATCCTCAATTACACCCAAAATCTCACACTTAGGATTATAGCTCACAAACTCTCTACAACCTCACAAGAGAACTCTCTATAAGCTCTCAGAAGAAAGAAAATGATTTTGGGATGATTTGCTCTTCGGATGGCACCATTTTCTCTTTGGAGAATTCCCTTTAACTATTCATTCATGCCAAATAAAAAATACAATTATAATATTGCGCAGTTGAGGGGAAATTTCCAAATACATGTCTTATTCTTTGTCACCTCTATTTATAGTAGAAAGAAGCCTACCAAACAAGCCAACAATCTTGACTCTTTAATGCAAGTTGGGCAAGCATACCAATGTTACTTGACATTTTTTACAAAATGTTGTAAAAAAGAAAAATGCCTTATGATGCCTACCATAAATTCAAGATTTTTGTCTTGAAAGAAATCTGCATGTTGAATCTAAAGTCAAAGTGTATATCAAGCTTCACACTATTTAAGTCAAATTTTTCACAAATCTCTGCCTTGACTTAAACAGTGATGTACTTCATAAATACCCAATCTTCTTCAATTTTCTTCTCCAAAATTCCTTGAGGAATTTAGCAACTACAAATGCCAATCAAGTCTAAATTCCTTTTGAACTTAAATGTTGGAATTGACTTCATCACCATATCCGATGGATTGTCTACCATAGAGATTTTTTTCAGAATAACAGTTCTTCAAATACAATCTCACAAATGAAATGATATCTGACATCAATATGCTTGGTTCCTTCGTGATACATTTGATTTTTAATCAAATGTATTGCACTTTGGCTATCATAATAAACAACAGTAGCATCTTGTTGTAACCCAAGATCAATCACCAAGTTTCTTAATCAAATTGTTTCCTTTACTGCTTTCGTTGCTGCCATATATTCAGCCTCAGTAATAGACAAAGCAATGGTAGATTATAAAGTTGCTTTCCAACTAATAGCACAACGAGATAATATGAAGACATATCTAGTTAAAGATCTTCTTTTATCCAAATCTCTAGCATAATCAGAGTCAACAAAATCAATGACATTACCATCAAGTTTGGTATTTCTTCTATATAACAAACCAACATCTATAGTCCCCCTCAAGTAACGGAGGATTCATTTCGCAGCTTGCCAATGGGTTTTTCCTAGATTACCCATATATCTGCTAACAACACTAACAACACATGAGATATCTGGTCGCGTGCAAATTATTGCATAAATGATGTTCCCAATTGCAGTAGCATAAGGAATATGAACCATTTGCTTCTCATCCTCCCTTGATTTAGGTGGCAACTCTACTGAGAGCTTGAACTGCATTACGAATGGAGTACTTATAGGCTTAGTATTTTGCATACCAAACTGTTGTAGCACTTTCCCAATATACATCTTTTATGATAAGTATAAGTTGCCACTCGGTCAGTTTCTATAAATCTCCATGCCAAAAATCTTCTTAGCAGCACCTGAGTCCTTCATTTTTTTAAACTTACTACTGAGTAGTCTTTAACTTGTTAATTTTAGACATGCTTTTAGCAGCTATAGGCGTGTCATCTACATACAGTAGCAAGTATACAAACGAACCGTCTGGAAACTTCTTGCGATAAACATAGCTATCAAAATCACTCCTTGAGTAATCATGTTCAATCATAAATGAATCAAATAGCTTTTACCACTGTCGAGGAGACTGCTTTAGACCATATAAGGATTTCTTTGGTAAGTATACGTGGTCCTTCTTTCCTTGAACCACAAATCTTTCTGGTTGTTGCATTTAGATTTTTTCTTCAAGCTCACCATGCAAGAAAGTTTTTTTGACATCGAGTTGTTCTAACTCCAAGACAACCATCGCAACTATGGCAAGCAACACTCGAATAGAGCTATGCTTGACAATAGGTGAGAATACTTCATTGAAGTCCACACCTTCCTTTTGATTAAAGCCCTTTGCAACCAAGCGTGCCTTGAATCTAGCTGCTTTAACCTCTGATATTCCTTCTTCTTGATTATCCATTTAAACCCAACAAATTTTCAATCTTTAGGTGGTTTGACCAACTCCCATGTGTGATTTTTATGAATGGACTCAATCTCCTCAATCATAGCAATAATCCACTTGGTAGAATCAGCACTGGAGATTGCCTCTACATAAGTGGAAGGTTTTTTATTCTCAATTTTATTTGCTAGAGACAATGTATAATGAACCAAATCTACATGGCCATATCATTACGGTAGTTTGATTCTCTTTTTTGTTCTTCCAGTTGCAATACTGTAATGTTGTTGTCCCTGAGGCACAGTGTCTTGTTCTTGATTTTTTGACTGAATCGACTGATGTGTAGTATCTACCTCAACCTCCACCTGCTTGCCAGTATACTCATTCCATCTCTCATCCATTGATTTTTCTTTTGGATGAAGCATGGATATTTCATAAAAACATCTCTACTGAATAGGAATTTGGATGACATAGGATCAGGACACCATAACCTATATCCTTTGACACCTATTCTATAACCAAGAAATATGCAATCCTTTGCTCTAGGTTTAAGCTTTCCATTATTTACATGTGTATATGCAGGACACCTAAATATCCTTAATACCAAACCTCTTGTGGAGTTTTTAACCCAAGCTGTATTGATTGCTTCAGCCTAAAAATCTTTTGACAATCTAGAATTAGAGAGAAGGCATCGAGCTCTCTCTAATAGTGTTCCATTCATTTGTTCTACAACTATTTTTTGTTGTGGCATTCCTCTAACAGTGCAATGTCATACTATGCCTTTTTTTTTGTAGAACTCGTCAAACTCCTTAGAATAAAATTCCATGCCATTCTCAGTTCTAAACCATTTGATCCTTTTGCCTGTCTGATTTTCGATCAAACTCTTGAACTACTTAAAATTGGCAAACACATCATTTTTACGCTTCAAGAAATATACATATACTTTTCTTTAATAATCATCAATAAATGTCAACATCCATCGAAAACCACTTTTTGATGTGGTAGATGCTGGACCCTATAAATTTGAATGGATGTAATCAACCGTACCCTTTGCATAATAAATAATAGTTCCAAAATTTACTCTACACTATTTTTCAAATATATAATACTCACAAAAGTCTGTGAACTAAGCTTTCATCCCGTCAGAGCATTTGTGACTACGACACTATGTCAAAGCCTCTTTACAGACCTAAGGGAACACAAACGAGCCATGGGCACGTCTAGATAAAGGAGTCGCCTCCCAATAATTCAATTGGGGATGAATGGGGGCAATCTGATCTCTCTTTTCAGGACCTAAACTACCCTTATCCCTTTAGAGATGGGTTCAGAAAGTTAGCTATGAGCCTTTCGACTTGCCCAGATATGAATTCAGCCTTCATTTAGGAAATACCAAATAAGAATATCTCGTGTTGTTACTTAGTCTGCTTAGATGATTCAATTTATGCACACATTCTCATTTTTATCTTTATTAGGCATGTTAAGTGATTATTCAATCAAAATAGTTGTATAGTCATACAAAGAAAGAGGGAGGAGAATAGATTACAGTTCCATCAAACATGGGAGAAGGGAAGAGGATTACAACATTTGTTATTCAGCAATAAAAATAAAACATTCCATACATTCATATATTTGAATATTCATTCTAAGTAATGGTCCCTCACCATCAATGTGAGTCCACCATCACTTCATGGAATCATGCGATTACACTTCATTATATACAAACATTCATACATTCATAAATAAACAAATTATAAATCAAACAAAGCCATAACCTAGTGTCATGGCACTTCTACCTAAATTTGATAATTCTATCATGGCATTCTACCTATTGCTATCCTAGTATAATTCATATCAATTTGTCAAGAATCATGACATTTCTAGTCTAAACATGGCATTTCTAGCTTAATCATAGCATATTCTAGCCTAATTCAAGTAATCAACATCAATCATAGTATTCAAAGGCAAAATGGTAATTCTACATATTCTATGCTATTTTCTAGCATTCATCAAAGCAAGTTTTCCTAGTATGATTCTAATCATGTGCTCTTAAGCATGATTCTAAACATGTTCTCTTAGTCATGATTCTAAGTATTCACAAAGAAATTAAATTCTTAAGCATGTTTCTAAATAAGGAAAGGAAAGATGACTTACCTTGATAAGCATTTCCATCTTGCAAAACAAATTAGGTTAGAACAATTTATAATAACCCTAAACATGCTTCTAAGGATAAAATGAAATCTTAAACATGCTTCTTCTAAGCAAAAAATAAAAGAGAATAGGAGTGAGAAGAGAATTTTGCTCTCAAGACGTACCCTTTTCGGGTTTCAAGCAATAGAACACCTAAAAAATTATATTGAAATAGACTTATCAAATTCTTGAGTATGTCTTTAAAAGGGAGCAAAAGATGATTGTATGTAACAATAGGTGTGAATTACAAAGTAGAGGGAGTAGGGTTTATATAGGAGAGGGGTGCAAACGAAAAAAGAAATTTTCTAAGCAAATTTCAAGTAATAAACCAATAAGGGCCAAACAGCCATCTTCAGACAGCCGGGCGGCCATTTGATCGACGCCCAGCCATAGGCCAATAGCATTGCTATCAGATGGCCAAACGACTATCTTAGACAGTCGGGTTGCTATTTGATGGCTAGCCGGCCAATTTAGGCCCCTTCATTTTTTATCATCCTTTGATGCAATCCCTTCAAACCTTTGGTCTTTAGATCGCACATAACTTTTGGAATTCAACTTAGATTTGTGATACGTAAATTTTTATGAAAACTAGACACCTGTAGCTTTGTAATAGTATATGACTCACCATCAAATTTCTTCTGGATTATTTTTTGTAATTTTCCAAAATCATATGTCAGTTTTTGATACTCTTCACCAACTTCCCTTCACTCTTCTCTTCTTGACTCTCAAGGGCATTTTGGTTATTTTCTTTGCTTCTCATTCATCTTCACTTCATTCTCTAGCCTTAAAAATCTAGTTTTTACAGTTTACCCCCTACTTTAGAGAGGTCTGTAAGACACAAAAGTCGACAAAGTATTCTTACTCCGTCTTTCTTTCTTCCTTCTCATCATCTTCGACTTTGTCCTCCTTCTTTCAAACTTTCTCACCACTCCCTTCTGTTCGTACGAAGTGTGTGTCCATTCAGGGACTAATGTGCCCACTTACTAGTGAATGTGCCTATCTAAGGTGAATGTGCCTATCTAAGGCGAATGTGCCCATTCAAGGGCTAAGGTGCCCATCTAAGGGCGAACTTGCCTATCTAAGGCGAGTGTGCCCATTCTAGGGCGGATATGCCCATCTAAGGGCAAAGGTACCCATTGAAGGGCTAGAAAGCATTCTTATGATGCTATGATAGAACATTCTTCAGTACATCTACTTCTTAGGGTTTCTAACACTCTTTAGTGCACCTACTTCTTGGAGTTTAGTAACACTTTTCGGTGCACCTATTCTAAGGGCTTGTGCCTATTCTAAGGCTTAAAACACTGTTAAGTACACCTACTTCTTAGGGTTTCCTTCTAATGCATACCCATCGGAAAAGCTCTTATCATGCACTGCTCTGTGGTCTTTAGACCTTCTCATTCTTCGTGCCTTCCGCTGAGCATTCTTCATTCACTTTTTATCTCTTTAAATTTTGCATTCATTGGGTTTTATCCCCCTCTTCTGAGTATTCTTCATGTTTCTTCGATCTTTTTTAGTCTTTGTTGGGTTTCATGCCCTTCTTTTAACTATTCTTCAAGATTCCTTAATTTGCTTCAAATTTCGTACTCAATGGGTTTCACACCCAAGCTTCTATTCCTTGATCCTTTTCGATCCACTAGGGAAAATCTCTTGATCATGTTCGGACATTCTTCATTCTTGACTTCTCTTACGTTCACCATTCTTCATTGGGGAGTTTCAAATTCTCGGACAAGTTCCTATAAAATTCAAAAAAATTAATTCAACTGTTTACCTTGTTTGGTGCGTTTTTCAACTAACTACCTTCTGATATCTGAAGAAATTATTCCATGTGATTCCAATCGAAGACTCCATCGACTAAGGTTGCTCTTCTTTCCATTTGAGTTGTTAAACCACTGTCATGGTCGAGTGCTTGTCACCGATTCCATCAGTAGTGTCTTAAGGTTGATCAAGAATTTCCCTATTTTTTCTTATTTTTCTGTCTTTTTTCTTTTTTTCTCTCTCCTCTTTCTCTTTCTTTCTTTCATTTCCTTTTCCTTTCCTCTCTCTTTTTTGTTCTTTCTTCCTTTCTTTTCCTTTCTCTCTTTCCTGTTTGGCCCCTTATTTGAGGGGGATGGCTGGCCGACTGTCTGATAGCTGTCCGACTATTTGACTGTCGCCTGGTAATTAGGGGCTTCTATAAAGTCCTTGCTTTCATTTTCGTCTTCATTCGAGCATAACATCTTTCTTTTTCATCTGATTAACTTTCAATTTTTCTTACGTGTTTGTTTTAATTTTTTCTTTCTAATGGCGGGTCATCCAGTCCACCTTGGTAAGTTTGATCTAGTCTAAAAATCGACATTGAGGGGTCTTCCAAAAGATCAAGAGGTGTCGATTATCTATGACATGACTTCTCATATAATTAACCTTGTATTTAGTCTCTTTATATATTGTCTTTTATATTTTCTTCGAATGTATTTAGGCTTGCATTCATGTAGAGACTTCAATTTCTTACTTTAGGACTATCATGAGAAGAAGATGTGTTTTGGGCATTTTCTAGTGCCCATAGTTGGTTCTTAGAGATAGAGAATGATTCAATGAGGAAAAAGATCATTGATACCAGCTTCTATGAGTTCATCACTTGTCTTCCAAGTGCTCAGCGATACACTGATCATCGGGCATTAGCCGCTTTGTACGAGAGGTGGATGGATACGACCCATACCTTCCATCTTCCAGTCAGTGAGATGACTATCATGCCTTTGGATATTGCCACCTTGACCAGTCTTCCATGCAGCATCCATTTGATTCCTATTAATGCTTGTATTATGGACTCAGCAGATCAGAATAGATTGATCCAAGATCTTCTTAAATGTGAGGTGAAAGTCAAGAACAATGCATCCATTTGATATGCTCCCTTGTAGGAATATTAGAAACGGAGGTCCAATCTGACTCCTATTGAGATGGATCCACAGCTTCATAGTTTATCTACTGGGTACGACACTCTTTTCCAATACGTCGAACACCGTTGCTTTTAGTTTACTTTCTACCCTCATGGATCTCGATCAGCCAACTGTATTTTGGCTTAGATCAAGCTTGTTAGGGCATTGTCAGGGTTCTTGGATTTGCTACACTTATTGAGGTAACTTCTTTCTTTTTCACACATTCATGTTTTATCTTCATGACTCGTATTTCTAATTCTGTATTCATCCATGATAGATGTGGGCGTATGAGTTGGGAGTTCTACCATCTCCTCTTCCTATTAGTGAGACTCGGATGAAGAGGTGGGTTGCATGTCGTGCAGAGCTTAAGAGATCTCACGAGTTAGACTTCTTTCATGATTACATTCACACGTTGACCTGAGACACGGTAACAAAGAATTTATAGTCAATATTTCATTTATACCATATTCTTACCATGCCTTATTCTTTCACAGATTCATTCCGAGTGACAGGGTCCTGAGGAGCACTGGTCTGAAGCTATGAGAATTGCTACCCTTTCAACTTATATCATATCCTCCTTCCTTGTGTAAACAACATGATGTGGTATTTCAGTGAACACATGTGGTATTAATTTGAGGGCCTGACACGTCGTTTGTTCCTCCTTCACCACCAGTTTTGATAATTGATTCAACTGATTTGGCTATGGAGCCAAAGGTATCAGTCTACACGACTAGATTTCACTTGAGTACTATCAAGTTCCTATTGATGATGACTTCTTACATCAACTGAGCTCAAGCCACCTTGTTGTATACTAGGCTTGGCCGATCTACTGTTGACACTCCTTATCCTTCGACAGTGTCTCGTCACTTAGGTAGTTCTTCTGTTCATCGTGGGAAGAGATCAAGAGCCTCCTCTTTAGGTATAGACATTTTGGCTTCTTTTTCCACAGCGGCTCAGCGACCACCTCCTCCAACTTCTTCAGTTGCACGACTGCTCTAGCCGGTGATGTGATTGGTGATCTTTAGGCTTACCCCAGTAATGTCATCTACACATCGGATGACAATAGGCCGATCCACAGCCACGTGATCATCGAGGATCCGAACGTGCTTGTCCCTTTTGTTCCATAGGATACCACTTTGGTAAGTTTCCTGATTGTTCATTTCTCAAATTGTCTTTCATTTGTCACTAATAGGAATACAATGCAATGTAGGTGCCACGATCTTTCATGGAGCAGGTTTTTCGCATGCAAGCCACTTCGCATAGGTATGTCTTAGAGATGTCTCACCGATATGATGTAAGGTGTCTTTCTGTAATTCATATATGTCTGATTTATATCTTAATAGTTCTTCTAACTATATGATTTTTTTTTGGTTGGTCAGACAAATCATCAAGAAGTCATGCGTCTGCAGTGTGAGGTGGAGCATCTTCAGGCTCAAGTCACTGCTTTCTCCTTCGACATTGATAATAATGTTTATAAGTAAGGACTATCACCACTAGCTTTCATCAGGATTTTTTTGTGCATTTTTTTTCCATGCATGAACTTTCATGAAGTATAATAAATTTCAAAGATTTAGTGAAACTTCTTTATTCTGATTCCATACTTTTTGCGCACGTACTGAATTTATATCCAAATTCATTTGGATTTGTTTCTAAATTATTAGTTATTCAATTCTGAATAATGCTACAAAATCTAGAAGCCACATGCATGAAATCATTCGTAGGTATGCATTTCGAAAGTCAAAGAATCGGGTAAATGGGCTGATTAGCCTTAATAGCTATTGGCCGATCATCAGACCATCTGGGGGCTGTCTGACAGTCGAGTGATTATTTGACATATGGTCAACTATCCTACAACAATCGAATGACAGTCAGATGGCCGATCGACGGTTCTCTAGCAATTCTGCCTCGATTTGTGCATTATTTAAGTGTTGTTCCTTCTGACTACTTTTGTGCACCTTTTCTCTCGTTTCTTGAGGTTCCTTTCTTCATATTATCATCTCTTTATGTCATTCAACATATCTAAATCTTCTCTCCATATCTTCCAGCCCCTCTAAGGTCTTTGAGGGATAAGGACTGGAAATGACTTGAGCTTGTCAGTTTCTATCATCTAAAGTTCCTTCGTCATGTTAAGCTCACGATCATGTTTTCGGCTTCAGTAGGCATGAGGTTTGCCCTCTGTATAAGGAATTCTCTGCCATACTCAGTCATCATTCATCTAGTTTTGAGAGCCTTATTATGCCTACTATCCAAACACTATCAATGTCTGATCTTGCCCAATTTTTTGACTTCCCAATTTTCGCCATGGGCATTCACACCAAGGATGGTAGAGTGACATTATTCTCTATTATGCCTTTGCTCAGGATGATGGACCAGACTTCATCTAGTTGGCTTCACCTTCTTTAGTTTTTCCTCCTTGCATAGTTTTCGTTGGTCTCACTGGATGGCCTCAGAGATCCACATCTTATGACCATCATTACTCATATGGGTGCCGATTTCACAGTAGTTCCCTTGATTTTGGCTAAGACATTGATTGGACTGGATCATTTCAAGATGAATATGAGTCAGAGATTCAGTGGTAATCTTCTGCTTCTTCAGGTTTTTCTTATGCCAATTTTTCTTTTTTACGCTCTAACTTTTGCCTAAGATGCCCTTTTGGGTTTTTGACTTAGCGAGCTTGCCCTAACTTTTGCCTGAGTCGCCCTTTTGGGTTTTCAACTTAGCGGGCTCTTTTTTTTCTCATACCCTAATTTTTGCCTAAACTGCCCTTTCTAGATTTTCAGCTTAGCGGGCTTGCCTTAATTTTTGCCTAAGCCGCCCTTTTTAGGTTTTCGACTTAGCATGCTTCTTTTCTTATTTTTTTTTTCCTCAGGTTTGGTGACAAGAGGGATTATTCGTTCTTACACTACCTCAAGGGGATATTTTTCGTTATAGCCCTTCGCTTCATACGAGGAGGAGACGCGAGAGATGCTCTTCTTAGGCTGAATGGCTTTGAGTCATTCTTGATACTCAGATTCACTGATAGTGTCCAAGGTGGAGGCTAGAGCATGTGGCCGTAGGGACATATATTGCATGTGTGTCTCTAGCGGGTTTCACCCATAATTCATTCTATGATCCTGCTAGGTTGCATCGACAGTATGGTCAGAAGCAAAGGATTATGGATTCACCGACTGCTTTCAGTCCTGGGAGACTATTTGCTCGTTATCTAGAGCGTGTGAGAGATTCTTGGGCACATCATACCATTGAGAGGAACCTATTCCATGATCCTGATTTTAAGACTAACGACCGATACAAGGATCGTGTAACCTTTCAGGCTTTCATTCTTGATCCTGCTCTTCAAGCTAGACAATGCCGTGAGCGATACGGTGAGCCTATTCGTAGTTCATCAAAGAGGCAAAGACGACATTGTTAGTTCCTTAGTTGACTTAGATGTTCGATGTTTTCTTTCTATTGTTATACAAAATAATAAGACATTTCAAAAGACATATTTGTTTCAAATAGTTTCATTTCATCAATAAAAGTATAATCTTTATTCTTGGAATAATATGTGCACAATGATACAACTTCTATCATTAATCTTCCATTTCTGGTTTTCTAATTAATTATTTTTCTTCTCACTTTTTTTATATGTAATATTTCTTTAACTTGTCCATGTTAATAGGCTCAGTGAACTCATTCCCTTCCATATCTGATAAAATGACGGCTCTATCGGACATGACCTTCGTTACAATAAATGGACCCTCCCAGTTGGGTTTAAACTTCTCTCTTGGATCAAACACAATTTGTCTTGCTTGCTTGAGGACCAACTCTCCTTCTTTGAACTTCCTTGCCTTTATTCTTTTGTTAAAAGATCCAGCAACCCGTTTTTGGTATAGCTACATGTGATACCTGGCCTTCATTCTTTTCCCATTAATCAAGGCCAAGTGTTCATATCTACTATGGATACACTCCTCTTCAAGAACTTCTATTTCAATCAGAACTCTCGCTGATTTCATTTCTGTTTCAATTGGTAGAATTGCATCATATCGATCAAACTTTTGGTGTCATTCTATTACCCCACAACACAAACAACAACTTCTCTGCCTAATCTTTATATGTGTGCACCACCTTGGCCAACATCTTCTTGATATTCTTATTAGCTGCTTCTACAACCTTATTGGCTTGTGGCCTATATAGAGACGACTTATGGTGTTCAATTTCGTACTTCTCAAACAAAGCCCTACTCTCAACCTAAAAATGAGCTCTATTGTTAGTCACAACATGGTACGGTACCCTAAATCTACAAATGATGTTTTTATCAGTGAACTTTGAGATTTGTTTCGCCTCTAACTTAGTATAGGACTCAACTTCTATCCATTTAGTGAAGTAGTCGATCACCGACACCACATATCGATGTCCATTAGAAGCTGACAGCCTTATTTCGCTTATAATATCGATGCCCCATGCAGGAAAGGGCCATAGTGTAGTCATCCTTTATTGTTCCAAGGGTGGTTGATGGATCAAGTTTTCATTAATCCCTGGTGACAATGCTTCACAAATCGGACACAGTCTGTCTCCATAGTTAGCCAGTAGAATCCTTACCTTACAATCTTCCTTGCAAGCACTAGCCTGTTCATGTGTGGCCCATATACCCCACTATGGATTTCTTCCATAAGCCTCTTTGCTCACTTCTCATCCACACACCTCAATTGCATCCCTTCCGGCATTCTCTTATACATCATCCTCTTATAAGAACAAAATTGTTGGGCTAACTTACGTAACATAGCCCTATCCTTCTCATTGGCCTCCTCAGGCAAACTTCTCTCCTTTAGCTTTAAGTTGTAAAACCATGGCTTCTCATCCATTTCGATCTTTGTTACATAAGGCTCCATGTAACAAGGACCCCATGCCTGTGATATCATATTGGCCTCACCAATAATTCTTATGCACTTAGCCATACTGATGCCAACGAAACCAATACGTCAGCCATCTAATTCTCACTTCTAGAAAGATGGGTGAAAGTGCATTATTTAAACCTCCCAATCAATCTTTTGAAGTGTTCAAAGTAGGGCTTTAGCTTCCTTTCTTGTAAATCCCAATCTTCATTGGCTTGAGAGATGACTAGCTTAGAATCCCCCAACGCCTCTATTTCATCAATACCCATGGCAATCACAATTTTTAAAGCAAAGGTGCAGGTTTCATACTCAACCATATTGTTGGTGACTCTGAACTCTAACTTTTTAGTGAATGGGATGATTTCTTCAGTTGGTGACACTAGAATAACTCCTATTCTAGCACTGTTATGATTAACAGCTCCATCAAAGAACATTCTCCATGCCACTACTGAGATTGCCCGCAAATGTTCATCTGGGAATTCCAACTCCCATGGTTCATTGTCATCAACCAGGTTCATGGCCAAGAATTTTGCCACTATTTTTCTTTCACCACCTTTTTGGTAGCATATTCAATGTCAAATTCTGATAACTGTACTAACGATCTTGCTAGCTTCCCCATCAATGTTGGTACCTCATAAAGATACTTCATCGAGTCCTCCTTCGAGACAACCTTAACTTTGTAAGATTGAAAATAGTGTCTCAGTTTCTTTGAGAGCCAGACCGTGGCTAAACAAGTTTTCTCCACGTAGCTATACCTCATTTCATATGGTAGCAGCTTCTTGCTAAGATAATGGATAGTGTCTTCTACACCTTTCTCATCTTTTTGTGCCATCATGGCACCGATAGCCTCCTCCTCAAAAGCCAAGTAAAGAATTAAATTCTTCTCAGGTTTTGGCGGCCTCAAAACCGGTGGGTTTTGTAAGTACTTACTTCTTTCGAATGCTTCTTGGCATTGATCATTCCCTTATACTAGTTGATTCTTCTTTAAAAGCCTAAATATCAATGCACAAATGGTTGTTAGTTTAGCGATGAATTGACTAGTATATTAGATCTTTCCCAAAAACCCTCAAACTTCTTTTTCAGTCTTAGGTGATGGCATCTCTGTAATAGCCTTCACGTTGTCTGAATCTACTTCTATCCCTCTCTTGCTAACTACAACCCCAGCAGCTTCCCGGAGGTAACTCTGAAGATATGCTTTTTTGGATTTAGCCACAGCTTGTATTTCTTCACCCTTTTTAGAAACCTATATAAGGCTTCAAAGTGATCCTCTCGGGTCTCAAACTTCACCATAATGTCATCTACATAAACTTCTATCTTCTTATGCATCATATCATGAAATAGCGTTGTCACCATTCGTTGGTAAGTGGCCCCTGTACGCTTCAAATCGAAGGGCATCACCTTGTAGCAATAAGTTCCCTATTCTATATTGAAGGCTGTCTTCATCTTATCTTCATTAGCCATCATTATTTGATTGTACCCAGAAAACCCATCTACAAAAGAGAACATCACACTGGCAGAAGCATTGTCCACCAACACATCGATATCAGGCAAAGGAAAATCATGCTTTAGTAAGGCCTTGTTCAAGTCTCGGTAGTCCACACACATTCAGACCCTCCCATCCTTCTTTGGTACTAGTACAATGTTGGCTAACCATTCCGGATACTTCACCGCTTCTAGAAACTTGGCTCCAATTTGTTTAGATATTCTTTTTTTATTTTTTGAGCCAACTCTAGCCTCATTCTTTCTAACTTCTGTTTAATCAGTTTCGTATGTGGATAAGTCAGAATTGTATGCTCAGCGATGCTTTTGTCGATCCCGAAGATGTCGTCGTAGGACCAGGCAAAGACTTCTTCATGTTTCTTTAATAATTTTTCAAATCTCTCTCTCTCTCTCTCTCTTTTCAGGAGTTGTATTAAGTGCAATGCATATGTTCTTAGGTTTCTCAATTGTACCAAGATTAATGTCATGAGTTTGAATGGTATGTATTTCAAATGCTAGTGAAATGCAAATTATGATGCATAACACCATTAGGAAAGACATCAAACAACTAAGCAAAATTATTCTTTATTGCATTAAATTTTGAAACATAAACAATGTCCTCTTCTTCAAAGAGGTTGGGTACAAATATATCTTCATAAGATGCATTTTTAATTCCTTCCTCGATGAAAGCAGCTAGGTCGATGGACGGGTCCATTGGCAGTGCTAGTTCTTGAGGCTTTTCCTCTTTGATGGTCATCTTCTCTATCTCTCTCATCAAGTCATTCCTTATAGAGACTCCTGCCTGAAGGATATCTCTGAAGATCTTAAATCCAGGCTTCAGCATTCCCTTGAAAACCCGTGGTTCAACAGCTCCTACATACTTCGTATCTTAGGCTTTAACAAATTTGATGAATTTCCCTTTCTTGGTCTTACCATCTTTTTCTTCCCTTTAGATTTATAGCCCAACCCTCTTCTCGACGTCTAACGTTTAAAGTCTGAAAAAGATGGTAGACCGCGTCCATCTTTCCTAAGTCTGGTTCCTAGCATGTACCCCTGTTTCTTCATTATTCCAACAATGATTGGGCTGACTTCATCAATTATGGCTACTTGAAAGCCACCCATGTAAGGTATTTCTCTAACCTTCACACTCAAAGCAGCTGGTGCAATTATTGAGGCTGCATGAATGGTTATAATCTCTCCATCCATGTTGAATCAGATTTTTTGATGCAAGGTGGAAGGAACTCCACCAAGCGGATGGAACCATACTCATCCCAGTGAACGTGATTGGAACGTCAGGGATTGTGAATTCTGTTATCATTTTAATCGGTTTGGTCTTCGCTAAAGCATTGAAGATCCTAATAGCACCCCTCTTTGAGTCATCATAAGCCATGATTACCATCTCATAAGGCTTAAACTCATCTTCACTAACCCCGTACTTGTGTAATATCTTCATAAGTACAATATTGATGGCAGACCCATCATCCACCATGATGCAAGGAGACATCTTCTCACTAATCTCTACGGTGATGAACAAGGGCTTATTATGGTTTCCCCTTTCAAATAATAAATCTTCATCTGTGAAGGTGATTCTCCTTCTTTCTTTTAACCCTTTGGGTGTTCCTCCAGTCAAGGTGGTCAGCATTTAATTAGTAGTGGCAGCCATTGATATCTCTACCTCTGTCAAAGACTTCGCCATGACTTCTCTATGCTTTTGGGATGATATAAGTAAATCCCAAATGCTAGCATTTGCTTCAGTTTTCTTTGATTGTTCAATCACTTAATCTTCTTCTCCACTAGTTTATTTTTCTTTGGTAACTTCTTTGCCCTTCTCAACTATCTTCTCAGTTGATTTCTCATTTTCCTTTTCATGATAAAATCTAACACTCCTTGTCACTCCTTGGACATGTTCTCTATCACCTCTGAGTGTTTCTCCCTCATGTGTTTCCAATTCAATTTTCGTTTCTTTCTCCCTCACCCCTGAGTATTTCTCCCTCATGTGTTTCCTCCTCAATTCTCATTTCTTCTTCGTCATCACTACTAAAGTCAGCTCAAACTTTTGGAAGGGTCTTGACTTGAGGGATGTTGTCCCAAATTCTCATGGCTCTCACTTCCTTAAATCTTCTAGGCAAGCTCTCTTTCCTCACAAAATTCTCTTCTCACTTCCCTTTCCTAGCTTCACTACATTTCTTCGCCTTGAGTCTCCCAGGTGGTGGGCCTTTTCTAGCCCCTTTTCTAGCCATCTATTTCTTAGCAAATGAGCTTGATGGCGTAGGCTTCTCCTTGATAGGCATCACTTTAATTTCTTCTTTTTCTTCTTCTTGGGGCTCCTCTTCTTCTTGGTCACTAAGATTTACAAGTTTGGGTTCTAAGCTTCACTTGACCCTTTTCATTACAATATTGGCCCATCCACCTTTCTTGGTGTAAATTTTGGCTACCAAAAGAGCCAGCTCATCTTCCACCCTCTCAATGATCTCTTTAGGTTTTTCTTCTTTAGGCTTTCTAGCCTTGAGCTTCTTGTCGAGGTCGCCTTTCTAGCAGTTTGTTTTAGCATGGACTTCTCCTTTCTTTTGGTTCTCTCAACCCTGCTTGATCTACACTCCTCGAATGAATTTATGACTCACTCCTTAGTCAAGCCTGACCCAATCATGTTGGTTGATAGAGGAGGCACCTTGTTGTAGTTAGGCAATAGGTTACCCTTTGTGTTGGGCTCGTATATCTCAAGGTTGAGAATCTAGCTATTGTTAATCAAATCTTGGATCTCATGGCAAAGGCTAGTGCAATCGATAGTCTTATGGCCAGTCACTTGGTGAAATTCGTATTTCTCATGGTGCCTCCAATTTCTTGGTAGTAGGTTTGGAAGCTCTCTTGGCAACAATGGTTGTAAGATCCCTTCGGCTCTCAATCTTACAAAGATTTTGGAAAGTGGCTTTCCCAAACAACTAAATCTTCTTTATAGAGCAATTGCTTTCACTTCTACATGCTTCGTGCTAGGCCTACTAGGTTAGTGGTACTACCCTTGACTTTTTCAAAGGTAACCATGAGTGCTTCTCTTCTATCTAGACTCTTCTATTTTAATGCCTGAGTTATACAAATCTTCAAATGTTTTGATAGGAAAACCCGCTATTCGATCATTGATAAAAGCATGGGCTGTATTGATCATCACCCAGACCTGGTCCTTCTCCATGGGCCTGGTGGTCATTTTAGCTACCTTAGCCCTTCAACAAACTAGGTACTCCGAAAAAGTCTCGTTGCGCTTTTGTCTTGTCATCTCCAAATCCCTCAACGTTACCCCCAGTTGGATATTATGGTAGTACTGTTCCACAAATTGTTGAGAAAGTTCCTGCCAATCTTCTCGAACTCTCTTTGGGAGATCATGATACCATGCTTCCGCATCATCCTCTATGGATAGCATAAGTATTTTAGTGTATGCTCCTTCGTCAAAGGAGTAGTGGCCATGATGGCTGCATACTGCCTTAAATGTGTTTTGGGATTCCCTTCTTCGTTGAACTTAGGTAAGTCTGGTAGACAAAACTTTGGAGGTAACTATTAGTCTTCTATAAGCAAGATGTCGTCCAGGTCTTCGACCCCTTTCAGCCTCTTCTTCTTTAAAAGGGATTGGACCTTTTCCATATTCTTGGCCAATTGTTTGACCAATTTAGGTTCTTCATGATTGATTGGGCTTTTCTCCCTATTTCTACCTTGGTTGGTTTCACCATCACCATCACCTTTGGGTGGCGGCTGATTCATGCGGTTGGGCCTATTCTGTAAAGCTTTAATGAGTTGGGCCACTTGAGCTTAAAGTGTGGCGATGTCAACCCTCACTTGAGCCATTTCAGCATTATTGTTATTTGGTATAGCCATCTTGTCAATTGATTCTTTTTATTTTGTCAAACGACCATCTCGTCTAAACTAAGCTATAATGGCTACAAAACAAAGGTGTTAATGTAATGCATTCTCATACAAGGGTATAGACATGCTTTCAACCTTCTAACATTTTTCCTCCCATACACGTGAGGTTGAGTCTCTTTTTCAAGGATTTTAGGCTTTATTCCTGAGACATCATCATGGATGTGGGAATGCGAGATTCTCTCTCCTAATTCTATCGTTCATGGTGATGTTGGATTCTTCATGATTAACATAACATGGTTTTCAAAACATCATGATAACGCTAACTCATGGCCCATGTTCCCATTTTTGTTCTTATGGGTGACTTGACATGCAACATTTGTTCATGGTTTTATGAGGTTTGAGTTGATGTTATTCTAATCATGGAGAATTTCATATCCATAGACATGTATTTCAACATGGGTTTTCAATATTCATCCTATTGGAAATTTCTAAAGTCATCTATATGGGCTTGAGTCTCAAAGGTACAATGGTCTGGGCTCCTTCAAGTAAAGATGCTCTCTTGGGCTGATCTCTTTTTATAACTATTTAATGTTATGTGCTCAAAGGTGTTGACACCAGTATGAGTCATCCAGGGGTCGAATGGGGCCAAAGACTTCACATGTCAATGTCACACAGCTACTTTTAGGCAGTTCGTGCTTATTATGTGCAAAAGTATAATGATGCAAGGTCTCATTATATCAACATGAGGTATTAGGATTTGGTATTCCCATCAGAATCAACTTCTCTTATCGCCAGTGGAGTCGCCATTGTGAACGAGGCTTTCATCCCACCAGAGCATTTGTGATCACGACACTATATCAAAGGCTTTTTAGAGACTTAAGAGAACATAAACAAGCCATGGGCACATCTAGAAAAAGGAGTCACCACCCAATTATTTAATTGGGAATGAATTGGGCAATCTAATTCCTCTCTTCGGGACCTAAACTACATTCATCCTTTCAGAGATGGGTTTGAAAAGTTAGGTATAAGTCTTTCGACTAGGCTAGATTCACTTAGGAAATACCAAATAAGAATATCTTGTGTTTTTACTTAGTCCACTTAAATGGTTCATTTTATGAACACATTCTCATTTTTATCTTTATTAAGCATGTTAAGTGATTATTCAATCAAAACAGTTTTATAGTCATACGAAGAAAGAGAAGGGAGAATAGATTACATTTCCATCAAACATAGGGGAAGGGATGAGGATTACAACATTTATTATTCAACAACAAAAATAAAACATTCCATAAGTTCATATATTTGAATATTCATTCTAAGTAATGGTCCCTAACCATCAATGTAAGTCCACCATCACTTTATGGTATCACACGATTACTCTTTATAATATACAAACATTCATACATTCATAAATAAACAAATTATAAATCAAACAAAGCCATAACCTACTGTCATGGCACTTCTATATAAATTTGATAATTCCATCATGGTATTTTACCTATTACTATTCTAGCATAATTCATATCAATTGATTAAGAATCATGGCATTTCTAGCCTAATCATGGCATTTCTAGCTTAATCATCGCATATTCTAGCCTAATTCAAGTAATCAACATCAATCATAGCATTCAAGAGCAAAATGGTAATTCTACATATTCTATACTATTTTCTAGCATTTATCAAAGCAAATAAGTTTTCCTAATATGATTCTAATTGTGTGCTCTTAAGCATTATTCTAAACATGTTTTCTTAGTCATGATTCTAAGTATTTGCGAAGAAATTAAATTCCTAAGCATGTTTCTAAATAAGGAAAGGAAAGATGACTTACCTCGATAGGCATTTCTATCTTGCAAAATAAATTGGGTTAGAAAAATTCATAATACCCTAAACATGATCCTAAGCATAAAAATGAAATCTTAAACATGCTTCTTCTAAGCAAAAAATAAAAGAGAATAGGAGGGATGAGAGAATTTTGCTCTTAAGACGTACCATTTCCAAGTTTAGAGTAATAAACCGCCTAAAAAATTATACTACAAAAGACTTCTCAAATTCTTGAGCTTGTCTTCAAAAGGGAGAAAAAGATGATTGTATTCAACAATCGGTGTGAATTGCAAAATGGAGGGAGTAGGGTTTATATAGGAAAGGGGTGCAAACAAAAAAGGACACTTTTTAAGCAAATTTTCGGAAATAAAACAGTAAGGGTCAATCGGCCATCTGATGGATGTCTGACCATTACCTAAAAGTTGGGCAGCTTTTAGATGGCTGAGCGGCTGTCTAAGGGCTGGGCAGCCAATTTCCTTTCGACCCTTTCCTTTTTTTTAAACCTTTACTCCTTAGATCACACATAATTTTTAGAATTCAACTCTGATTTGCAATCTATAAATTTCTATGAAAGCTAGACACCCATAACTTCGCAAAGGTATATGACTCACCATCATATTCTTTCTGGATTATTTTTTGTGATTTTTGAAACTTAAGTATTAGTTTTCCAAACTCTTCACCAACTTCCCTTCACTTTTCTCTTCTTGACTCTCAAGGGCATTTTGGTTATTTTCTTTGCTCCACATTCATCTTCACTTCATTCTCGAGCCTAAAAAATCCAGTGCTTACAAAGTCGAGTTTGGAAATCTTCTGGTCACCAAGTAAACCTCATTTACTCAATTCTACCATCCCTCCTTCGCTCATATGCCCTAGACGCATATCCCACAATCAAGCATTATTAGATTCTACATTTTTTGAAGATGGTATAGCAGTAGCACTAGTCATATTACTTCCTTGATGGAAGTATAAGCCTTTTGTCAATTGTCCCTTCATAACAATGAGAGCACCTTTAACAACCTTTAAAACTCTACCTTGAGTTGAATACCTACAGCCAAGTGAGTCAAGACTACTCAAGGATATAAGGTTCTTTGCTAAAGCTGGGAAGTGCATTGGTCAAGGTTCTAACAATATCATCATGTATCTTGATTTGAACTGTTTGAATTCACACAATTGAATAAGCAAGATCATT
Organism: Boswellia sacra; assembly: GCA_013180625.2. Taxonomy (NCBI): domain Eukaryota; kingdom Viridiplantae; phylum Streptophyta; class Magnoliopsida; order Sapindales; family Burseraceae; genus Boswellia; species Boswellia sacra. The sequence goes on along the minus strand of SNVD02012642.1, from coordinate 38,739 downwards.
GCCCATCAAAATAGAACCACTAATTGGATGATAAGTGGAAAACTAGTCCTTTTTTAGACAAATGTGGAATAAACAAGCTGAATCAAGAATCTATTGGTCTCCAGAATGCACATTTGATATTGACAGAATAGTGTCGGCACTGATAGAAGAATTAACCTCTCCAGACCCAGATGCTTCATTAGTCTTTTCAGACTTTTCTCCTTTATTCTTGAGCTTCCAATAGCCTTTCTTGAGATTCCCCTTTTTATGGCAATAATGACATTGAACATTTGGATGTCTTGACTTGGAACTGACTAGCCTTTGGATCCTTTATCCTTAGGTCCCCTTTCTTGATGTCTTCCTCTTATGAGAAGATCATCACCTTGTGTATTATATTCATTCTCAAACAGCTTCTTTCTTAACTCTTGTGAGTTAGGGAATGATTTAACATCCTCCATGAAGATAGAATTTTTGCTATAAAGCATTGTGCTAACAAAGTGATGATCTGACTCTGGCAACGAAGATAGAAAATTATACTTTGATCCTCATCTTCGAGCTTGATATCAATATTTTTCAAATCCACGATGATTTTATTGAACTTGTCAATGTGCTACTGAATAGGTGTACCTTCCACCATTTGAAGAGTATACAACTCTTGCTTCAAGTACAAACAGTTAGTGATAGATTTCTTCATATACAAACTGTCCATCTTGTGCCATAGCTCTACAGCTACCTTTCTTCTATAACTTCACATAGAACTTCTTCAGACGAGCTCAATAAGATTGCATTATGAGATCGTTCCATGATTTCATCTTTTTCTTTTTCTAATAGTTTGCTTGGCAATTTCTCTTTACCTTCTAATGCCTTTTGTAAGCCTTGTTGGACCAACAAAGCCTTTGTTTTAATTTTCCAAAGGTTGAAATTATTTTTCCCATCATATTTTGTCATAGAAACTTCCGCTGCCATTTTTCAAGAAATTATTGGCTTGTGAAACTCAGAAAACCTCACTTCGAATAGTAGAGTAACTCTTGTATGAATAAAATACACTAGGAAAATTTTCAGGAAAAACTAGAGGGGTCACAAATGGTCCCACTTAAAACTTAGACTCCTTATATATTATAGTCCTTTTGACAAAACTTTCCTAGACATGTATTCTACCACAAGCGCAGCCACTCACTGCACTAAGCCAACCTTCTTAAGTTCATAACTTTTACGATGAATAGTATCGTAGAGTTGAACAGTATGTATATATGAATATTATCATATATAGGAATAGTTGCCAGCCATATACAATCAAAAGCTAGGCTCTGATAGCAATTTTTTGTGATAAGGATCAATTTATGCGGAAGCAAAGTGAGGTTAATAGAAAAAATTAAAGAAAATATCAAAACAGAGCACACAATAATTTACATGGTTTGACTTTTAGTCTGTGTCCATGGGTGAAGATAGAAGAAGGATTACACTTACAAAATGGAGTATACAAAATTGAGGAATATCACTCAAACCCAAATCTCTAATTACACCAAAAATCTCACACTTAGGATTATTGTAACAAAAATGGAGTATACAAAGGATTATAGCTCACAAACTCCCTACAACCTCTAAGAAAACTCTCTACAAGCTCTCACAAGATAGAAAATGATTTTGGGATGATTTGCTCTTCGGATGGCACCTCTATTTATAGTAGAGAGAAGCCTACTAAATAAGCCAACAATCTTGACTCTTTACTACAAATTAGCCAAGCCTACCAAAATTACTTGACATTTTTGAGAAATATAAAAAAGAAAAATGCCTTGTGATGCCTACCATAAATTAAAGATGTGTGTCTTGAAAGAAATTTGCATGTAGAATCTAAAAGTCAAATATATATCAAGCTTCACACTATTTAAGTCACATGTTTTACAAAATCACAAGGAGAATATCACAGTTGCATGTCTTAATCATAACGCCATCTAGGTCATGGAAGAACAACTGTTGTACAAATTATGATTTTTAATTGATTTGAGAATTAAGGATTTAGGATTTTTAATTTGAATTAGAGTTTATGTTAATTTAGGAATAACTAAATTATATAATAAGGATGAGATTGTCTTTTTAAACTTCTTTTGCATGATTTCTAACCGAAATTGTCAAATGATGAAAAATGGTAAACATAAAACTGTTTTAATCTATTTCTAAGTGTTAATAAGTCAAATCTTAATGGTAGTTAACTATATATCCCAATAATCTACGCTAAAGCCGTGTCTTCCATTTGGCATCTTCCATTATGTCATTTCTCATAGGAATATATGGATCTTAGAAGATGAAAAATGCCAAGCTAATAATGCTTAAATTGTTTGTTTTTCTTGTTTGTTTGACATAATAATTGAAGTTCTAGGCATTGTTGTTAGTGTCAAATGTGGCATATTGACATGTGTTATGCACATGATTATTTTAGACAAACTTGTAATTAAAATATTGTGTTATATTCTTTCTTATTTTACTATTTCTGGAGTTTATATTAGGAAGTATAAGATTCATATTGAGTCTCTTTATATTAAGATATTTTTCTAGTATCCTAGTTCACTTAGGAGTATATTTTATTTGTCCTAATTTGCTTAGGAGTTTAGTTATATGACTTCCTCCATTATTGATCATTATCATATTCTTGCCAATTGAGTTTCATTGAGATTCTACAGGATATTGGTCAGAAAGGGTAACAAAATTTCACACTATGTGTGTGTATGTGTGTGTGTGTATAACATTATATGACTTATATATATGTGTCTAGGTGTTACTGCATTTCAAGATAGCAGAGGGGAGCTTCAACACAAAATTGAAACTTTGATTCTGTCTTATAAGAGTTTTATTTCTATATGAGAGGTTGTGATTATGCGTGAATTTTGTTTATGTCTATTTGAGTTAGTATTCATCGAGAGAACTTTGCGAGTTGAGTGTTTATGTAATTCAAGGTCAGACATCATTGTTATATGTTACTTAACAGTGTGTTATTAAGTTTTTAGCAACAAACAGCGGACAATGTCATAGAGTTTAAGATCTTAGAGGGATTTTGTTTTACAAAGATTAGGTCAGTGTGTGAGAGTGAGTTAGCACTATAAACATACGTAAAGATTGTACAAACAAGAACTTACTGAATTACAGCTCTAACCTGTCTGTAGACGTAGGTTTTTATAACCAAACCACGTAAATCCTCCTATACCATTTTATATTATAGTTTGTTGTCATATTACATATCACTAACCACACTTTTAGATCTTACAATTGGTATCAGAATAGGTTCATTGACATACAAGTGAAGAAAAATCACGTTGATTTGAAGGCATGGAGCTTGTACGAATGGAAGATCTAGATCATAACCACGAATTCTTGATGATGGTAATTATTCATATTAGAAAGTAAGAATGATGATGTATATCAAATCTCTTGATGATAAGGCAAAAACTAATGTTTTAAGAGGTTAGACATGACCAACGCAATTGAATGCATTTGGAGCTTTAGAACTAAAACTTGAGGAGCAATAGACTGATGAGTAATACACGCGTTCTAGTTAGAATTCAAAGGCAATTAATGCAATTTTAATAGCTATTGATCTTAATAACTTTGGTCAGATTTCAAGATGCAAAGTTACTAAAGAAGCTTGGGATATTCTTGAGGTAAAACATGAAGATACTACTTCTTTTAAAAGATCTAAATTAATAAGATTGAATTCACAATTTGAGATTCTAATGATGCATGAGGATGAATCAATATCTGATTTTTAGTCAAAGCTACATCATATTACAAATTTTGCATATATGCTTGGTAGAACTTTTAAATATGCAGAAACAGTTAGCAATATCATTAGGTTTGTTACTGATAAATTTGTAGACACTAAACTTTTGACACTCGATGATGAAATGAAGATGAAATGAAGATGAATGTCGAGTAAAGAAAATGACCAAAATGCCTTTGGAGGCCAAGAAAGGAAAGGTGAGAGTGAATCGATGAAAGGTCTCAGAACTGACATCTGACATCGAAAAATCACAGAAATCAATCCAAGAGAATCTAATGATGGGTCATATACCATTGCGAATCTACAGATGTATTGGTTTTATAGAAATTTATGGATTGTGAATCGGAGTTGAACTTGAAAAGTTATGCATAACCAAACAGACAAAGGTCGGAAGGGACTATACTACAAAGTGCTAAAAATGGAAGGGTTGAAGAGAGCACAACCGCTTGGCTAATGACCAATAGTAGGCTGGTGGTCAAACAGCCAGCCAGTGGTTTGTCAATAATCACCCAACAGTTGGTCCCCCAAATTTCAAATTTTTCATTATAAACCTACCACATTTGTTTATTTGCTTCATTTTTCAACTCCAACCCTCCACTATATAAATATCTCCTCTCCTCACTTTCAAGGCACACCGATTATCGAATCATCTCTTCTCTCTCTTGAAGACACGCTCCAGAATTCGATAAGTCTTTTCCAGTTTAAAGTTTTTAGGCTTGCTATTGCTCTAAACCCGAAAAGGGTACATCTTGAGAGCAATTCTCTCCTCCCCCCTATTTTCTTACACACTTTTATTGCTTAGAATAAGCGTGTTTAGGGTCTCATGAATTGTTTAACCCTCTTATTTGTTTTGCAATTAGATAAGTATGTCAAGGTAAGTCCGCTATCTCTTTTTTATTAGAAGCATGTTTTAGAAATTTAATTTTCTTTGCAAATGCTTAGAATCATACTTAGGAGCACATGATTAAAAACATGATTAGGAGAACTTATAATTTCCTTAAAGCATGCTTGGAAATAGCAAAGAATAAGTAAGAATTACCATATTGCCTCAATAGCAAAGAATAAGTAAGAATTACCATATTGCCTCTTTGAATTCTTTGATTAATGTTAATTATTTGAATTAGGCTAGAATATGCCATGGCAACTATGTTAGGCTAGAAATGCCATGATCCCTTATGAATTAATATAAATTATGGTAGAATAGAAATTTTCATGATAGAATTATCAAATCTAAGTCGAAGTGCCATGATACTAGATTATGGCTTTGTATTGAATTTAATATGTGAATGTATGAATACAACTTATTTAGAAGTATAATTAAATAATTACATGATGAAATGAAGTGGTAGTGGACTCACATTAATGATGAGGGACCATCACTTATAAAATAATTAAATGTATGAATATACACATAAGAGGCTTTATAAACATTGAATAGGCTCACATATGGTAGTGAGGAATTCATTATCTATTGAGTCTAAAAGTGATTGTTTATATTTGATATTCAAATGTATGATTTCTTTTATGAATGTATAGAATATTTTTGAAGTATTTAAAGCAGAATTTACTTTATTGTTGAAGAACAAGCGATGCGATTCTTTTCCCTTTCCCCCATGTTTGAAGGAAATGTAATCTATTCCCTTTCCTCTTTCTATGGATGAATTTGTAATTGTTATTTGATCAAATAATCACCTTACATGCTTAATAAAAGATGAAAATGGAAATGTTTGTAAAATGAATAACTTAGGTGGATTGTATATCAATATGAGGTATTTTTATTTCGTATACCCTAGTAGAGGCCGGATTCAAGTATGGACGGGTCGAATTAGTAGTACATAACTTTTCGAACCCATCTCTGAAAAGATGAGGGTAGTTTAGGTCTTGGAATGAGGAATTAGATTACCCATATTCATTCCCAATTGAATAATTGGGTGGTTACTCTATTTCTCCAAACATGTCCATGGCTCATTTGTATTCCCTTAAGTCTCGAGAGAGGCTTTGACACAATATCGTAGTCGCAAACACTCTAATAGGGTAAAAGCCTGTTCATAGTGGCAACTCCACTGGGGATAAAAGAAGTTGATTCTGATTGGGATACCAAATTCTAATAGCTCATATTGACATTTTGAGTCATTACATTATTACATTTTTGCACACAATGAGTATGAACTCTTAAACTAGCCATGTGGCACCGGCATGAGTAAGTTTTTGGCTTCAGTCGACCCTTAGACAACTCATGTTAGTGTCACGACCTTTGAGCATGTGTCACTGAATTAGTATAAAAAGAGACCAACCCAAGTATGCATCTCTCGCTCGAAGGAGTCTAGACCATTGGACCCTTGAGACTCGAGCCCATGTAGAAGAGTCTAGAAATTTCTAATAGGATGAATATCCAAAACCTATGTTGAAATGCATGTCTATAGATGTAAATTCCCTATGATTAGAATAACACCAACTCAAACCCCATGGAACCATGAACGAATGCCCTATATCCATTCACCCATAAGAACAAAATAGGGACATATGCCATGAGATAAAGTTATCATAACATTTAGAAAGCCATGTTATGATAATCGTGGAGAATCCAACATCGACATGTTTGTTAGAAATAGATGAGAGAATCTCGTATTTTCGCATCCCATGATGATAATTTGGGAATGAGACAAAAAATCTTAGGAAAAAAAACTCGACCTCGTATGTGTGGGAGAGATAAGGCTGGAAGGCTGAAAATGTCTATACCCTTATATGAGCATGCATCATCTCATGCATACATGCATGGCATTAACACCTTTGTTTCGCAGCCATTATAGATTGGGTTAGGCGAGGTGGTCGTTTGACAAGGCAAGAAAAACCAGTTGATGAAATGGTCGTACCCAACAACAGCAATGCTGAAATAGCATAAGTAAGGACTGATATCACTGCGCACTGACAACAAATGGCCTAACTCATCAAAGCTCTACAGAATGGGCCCAACCGCATGAACCAGTCGCCACTCGAGAGTAACAGTGGTGATGATGGTGAGACTAGCCAAGGCAGAGATAGGGGAAAAAGACCAATCAATCAACAAAAGCCCAATTGGTCAAGCAGTTGGGCAACGACATGGATAAGGTCCAATCCCTCATGAAGAAGAAAGGACTGAAAAAGGTTAAAGACCTGGATGACATTTTGCTCATTAGGGACAACGATTTGCCTCCCAAATTTCACATGCCAAACTTACCCAAGTTTAATAGAGAAGGCAATCCAAAGGCACATCTAAGATAGTATGCAGCCATTATGGCCACTATTTCTTTGTCAAAGGAGCGCATATTGAAGTACTTCATGCTATTCCTAGAAGATGATGTGGTAATATGGTACCATGACCTCCCCAAGAGAGTTTGAGAAGATTGGGAGGAACTTTCTAAACAATTTGTAAAGCAGTACCGTCGCAATACCCAACTGGGGATAACTTTGGGGGATTTAGAGACGACAAATGAAAAGCCCAATGAGACCTTCTCAAAGTATCTAGTCCGTGGGAGGTCAAAGCCACCAAGATGTCGACTAGGCCTACAAAGAAGGACCATGCCCGTATGGTGACCAATGAAGCCCATACCTTCATCAGTGATAGACTGACAGGCTTCCCTATCAAAACATTTAAAGAATTGTATGACTTGGGCATCCAAATAGAGGATTTAAGATCCAGGTAGAAAAGAAGTAATAATAGCTACCTTTGAAGAAGTCAATGGTAGTATTAGGAAGCTAGTAGGTCTAGCATAAAGCATATTGAGGTGAAGGCGGTCACCCCACAAAGGAAGTTCAATCGTTTAGGAGACCAAGATCCAATATCTTTACAAGATTAAGTGCCGAAGGGATCTTGTAGCCATTACTACCAAGAGTGCTTGCAAATCCATTACCAAGGAATTGGAGGCATCATAAGAAGTGTGAATTCCACCAAGTGACTGGTCACAAACCTGACGATTATACTCGTCTACGCCATAAGATCCAAGACTTGTTCGACAAGGGTCAGATTTCTAACCCAAAGACATATGAGCCCAACACAAGAAGCAACCCATATCCAATTACAATTGGGTACCTTTTCCTTTTTCTCTTCTGTCTCAGGAATAATATGGCACAAGCGTCTTAGACATCTATCTAGTAGAGTTACTTCTCATGCTCTTGAATTGGTACCAGATCTCTATTTCAGTAGAACGAAAAGGAGTTTACTATGGTCAGTGCAGTGAGATTTGTGGAACTAGTCCCCCCTTACTCCCTATTCTCTCTTAAAGCTTTATAAATGTTGGTCCAGCCTACAACGAGGATCCCGTATCCAACAACCCAAAATGACCAACATGATTAGGTCATGCTTGATTGAGGAGCAAGTCATGAACTCCTTTGAAGAAAGTAGATTAAGCAAGGCTGAAAGAGCCAAAAGAAATGAGAAGTCCAAGCTTGAACAAAAAGAAGGGACCACTAGAAAGGTGGCCACAAAGAAGAAGCCTAAGAAGGGAGAGCCCAAGGAGATCATTAAGAGGGCAAAAGATGAGCCTATTCCTTTGGCAGCCCAGATTTTCACAAAGAATGGTGGACGGACTTATATTAGAGTAAAAGGAGCCAAACGAATTTTGAAACCTGAATTTGCGTGCCTTAGTGACGAAGAGGAGGAAAAGCCATAAGAAAAAGAAGGGGATGAAGTTGAAATGGCACTTGCCAAGAAGAAGTCCACACCATCAAGTGCTTTTGCCAAGAAGTGGATGGCCAAAAAAGGGGTTAGAAAAGGCCCACCAAATTAGAAGACTCAAAGTAAAGAAGGGTAGCAAAGCTTAAAAAGGGAAGTGAGTTGAGAACCTTGTACGGAGAGAGACTTTACCTAAAAGGTGTATAGGAATTTCTGATGCATTCCTAAAGTCAAGACCCTTCCAAATTTTTGAGCTGACTTTAGTGGTGATGAAGAAAAAGAAGTAAGAGTTGAGGGAGAAACACATAAAGGTGAGAGTACTAAGAGTGTATAAGAAGTAACAAGGAGTGGTAGATTTTCCATGAGAATGAGAAAGAGAATCCAATTGGGAAAACTGTCGAGAAAAGCAAAGAAGTTGCCAGAGAAGAAGTCAAATAAGAAGAAGACCAAGTGATCAAGCAATTAAGGAAGACCCAAGCGAATGCTAGCATTTGAGATTTGTTGATATCATCCCATATGCATAGAGAAGCCATGGCGAATGCTATGAAAAAGATGGAAATATCAATGGCTGCTGTTACAAATGAAATGTTGACTACCTTGAGTGGAAAATAACCCAAAAGGGTAAATGAAAAGGTTGTGATCATCTTCACCGATGAAGATCTACCTTTTAAATGAAGGAATCATAGCAAGTCGTTGTTTATCACCGCAGAGATTGGTGGGAAGACAACCCTTTGCATCATGGTGGATGATGGATTGCAATTAATATTTTGCCAAAGAAGATTTTGCACAAGTACAGGGTCAGTTAAAATAAGCTGGAGCTTTGTGAGATGATGATCAGGGCTTATGATAACCTGAAGAGGAGCGCCATTAGGATCTTTAAGGCATTAGTAAAGACTGGGCCAGTTGAAGTAATGACAGAATTCACAGTCTTCGACATTCGAGTCACATTTACTACCTTGTTGGGATGAGCATGGTTCCATCCACTTGGTGGAGTCCTTTCCATACTACATCAAAAGATCCAATTTAACAAGGATAGGGAGATTGTGACCATTCATGCAACTTTAACTATTGCACCAGTTGCCTCAAGTGTGAAGGTTGGAGAGACATGCTACATGGGAGGCTTTTAGATAGAAATTATACACGAAGTTAGCCTAATTGTAGTTAGGATAATGAAAACAATGATACCTACCAAAAACTAAGCTTGGGAGAAATGGACGAGGTTTACCATCTCTTTCAGATTTCAAAGGCAAACTTCTAGAAAAGGGTCAGGTTATGAGTCTGAAGGGGAAGAAGAAGACTTTGAGCCCGAGAAAGGGAGATTCATCAAATTTGTCAAGGCCCAAGATACGAAGTGTGCAGGAGCCATTGAACTATAAGTTTTCAAGGGAATGTTGAAGCCTAAATTCGAGATCTTTAAGGATATCCTTCAAGAAGGAATCACCAAGGGAGATGACTTGATCAAGAAAATAAAGAAGATAACCAATAAAGAAGAGAAGCCTCAAGATCAAGCACCGCTAATGAACCCGTCCATCGACCTGGCCGCCTTCATCGAAGAAAGAATAAGAGATGTATTTTATGAGGATGTGTTTGTACCCAACCTCTTTGAAAAAGAGGAAATTGTTTATGTTTCGAAATTTGATGTAATAAAGAATCGGTTTGCTTACTTGTATGATGTCTTTTCTAATGGCATTATACATCATAATTTGTATTTCACTAGCATATTTGACATCCATACCATTCAAACTCATGACATTAATCTTGGTACAATCGAAAAACCCAATAACATATGTATTGTACTTGATACAACCCCTGAAGAGAGAGAGAGATTTGAAAAATTGCTAAAAAAACATGAAAAAGTCTTTACTTGGTCCTATGATAACATGCTTGGAATTGAGAGAAGTATCACTGAGAATACAAATCCCAACTTATTTGCACATGAAGCCAATCAAGCGGAAGTTGAGAAGGTTGAGACCAGAATGGGCTAAGAAGATCAAGGAAGAAGTTTTCAAGCATATTGAACCCAAGTTTTTAGAAGTGGTGAAATATCCAAAATGGTTAGCCAATATCGTGCTAGTGCCAAAAATGGATGGGTCCAAATATGTGTGGATTATTGAGACTTAGATAAGGCTTCACCAAAGGATGATTTCCTTTTGCTCACATCAATGTGCCAGTAGACAGTATTACCACCAATGTGATGTTTTCCTTTGTAGATGGGTTTTAAGAATCCAACCAAATAATGATGGCCAATGAAGATAAGATAAAAACAACCTTCATTATAGAATGGGGTACCTAGTGTTATAAGATTTGTAGACACTGAATTTTTGAGGACTGATGAAGGAATAAAATTGAATGTCGAGCAAAAGAAAAGACCAAAATACCCTTAGGGGCCAAGAAGGAAAGGTGAGAGGGAATTGATAAAACATCTCGAAAACTGACATGTGACTTCAAAAAATCACAAAAATTATTCCAAAAAGAACCTGATGGTGAGTCATATACCGTTCCGAAGTTATGGATGTCTAGTTTTTACAAATCAAAGTTGAAATCAAGAAGTTATATATGACCGAACAAGCAAGGATTAGAAAGAACTATGGTACAAAGCAGCAAAATAAGAGGGTTAAAGGCAATTAGCCACCCAATTATGGACCAACAGTCGACCTTCTGTCAGACAGCCGCTCGGCTATTGGTCATGTATTTTTGGAAATTTGCATTATGAACCTTCCTTTTTTGTTTTGTTTCTTCCTTTTTTAGCTTTACCCTCTCTTATATAAACCCCCATTTTCTTACTTTGCAAGGCATATTCATTGTTGAATGCAATCGTCTTTTCTCCGTCTTGAAGACACGCTCAAAAATTTGAGAAGTCTTTTCTAGCATAAAGATTTTTAGGTGTTCTATTGCCCTAAACTCGAAAAGGGCACGTCTTGAGAGTAGAATTCTCTCCTCCCTCCCATTTTCTCTTTTATTTTATTTATTTATTTATTTTGCTTAGAAGAAGCATGTTTAGGGTTTAATTTTATGAAGCATGCTAGGGTTATTATGAATTATTCTAGCTGCCATTTGTTTGCAAGATAGATAAGCATGTCAAGGTAAGTTCATAATCCCTCCTTTATTAGAATTATGCTTAGGAGTTTATTTCCTTTGCGAATGCTTAGAAACATGCTTAGAAGTATATGTATAGAATCATGCTTAAAAGCACATGATTAGAATCATGCTAGGAAGAATTATATTTGCTTTCGTGAATGATAAAAAATAGCATAGAATAGGTAAGAATTACTGTTTTTGCCCTTAAATTACTTGTTTGATGATGATTATTTGAATTATGCTAGAATATGCCATGAAATCATGTTTAGGCTAGAATTTCCATGAATTGATATGAATAATGCTAGAATAGCTATAAGTAGAATTGCTATGTTAGAAGTTATCAAAATCAAGGCTAGAATGCCATGATATTATATTATGGCTTTGTTTGATTTATAATTTATTTGTTTATGAATGTATGAATGTTTGTATATTAAGACATGTAATTGTGTGATGCCATGAAGTGATGGTGGACTCACACTGATGGTGAGGGACCATCACTTAAAACGAATGTTCAAATATATGAATGTATGGCATATTTTATTATTTTATTATTGAAGAACAAATTATGTAATCCTCTTTCCATTCCCCCATGTATGAAAGAAAATGTAATCTATTCTCCTCCATCTTTCTTTGTATGAATATACAATCGTTTCGATTGTATAATCATACAAAGAAAGATGGAGGAGAATAGATTACATTTCCTTTCATACATGGGGGAATGGAAAGAGGATCGATTGTATAATCACGTATAATAAAGATAAAACTAGAAACATGTGCATAAAATGAACCACTTAAAAAGACCAAGTGACAACATGAGCTATTTTTATTTGGTATTTCTCTAATGAAGGTCGGATTTCTATCTGGAAGGATTGAATGACTCATACCTAACTTCTCGAACCTATCCCTGAAGGGATGAGGATAGTTTAGCTCCTAAAGCAAGGGATTGGATTGCCCCCATTCATTCCCAATTGAATAATTAGGTGGCGACTCCATTCTCCAGACGTGCCCATGACTCATTTGTGTTCCCTTAAGTCTCGAAACAGGCTTTGAGATAGTGTCATGGTCATAAGCACTCTGACTAGATACAAGCCCCGTTCATAAGGTAATGCCATTCGGATTGAAGAATGCAAGGGCAACTTACCAGCGAATGGTGATAACACTATTTGATGACATGATGCACAAGTAGATAGAAGTATATATGATGACATGTTAGTGAAATCCAAAACTCGAGAAGGTCATTTTGAAGCTTTAGATAGATTCTTAGAAAGCATAAAGAAATACAAACTACTACTAAATCTGAAGAAGTATGTCTTTGGAGTCACCTCAAGAAAGCTGTTGGGGTTTGTAGTTGGCAAGAAGAGGATAGAAGTAGATCCATACAAGGTCAAGGAGAATACGAAGATAATGTCACCCAAGATTGAAAAAGAAGTTCGAAGGTTTCTTGGGAGATCCAATATATCAGTCGATTCATTGCCAAGTTGATGACAGTTTGTGCACCGATCTTCAAGCATCTAAAGAAGGATCAGCCAATGGAGTGGAATAATCACTGCCAAAAGGCACTTGAGAATATCAAGAAGTACTTACGGAATCTGCCAATTTTGAGACCGCCAAAACCACGCAACAATTTGATTCTCTACTTAGCTCTTGAGGAAGAGGCCATCAATGCTATGCTGGCACAAAAAGATACGAATGACGTACAACATGTCATCCATTATCTTAGCAATGAGTTGCTAGCATACGAGACAAAGTATAGCCATATGGAGAAAACATGATTGACCATGGTCTGACTCTTGAATAAGTTGAGGCATTATTTTCAGTCTTATAAGATTAAGGTTGTCTCAAAGGAGGATCTAATGAAGTATTTTTACAAAGCACCATCATTGTTAGGGAAGCCAGCAAGATGGCTGGTCCCATTGTCAGAATTTGATATTGAGTATGTCATTAAGAAACTGGTGAAAGGAAGAGTAATAGTGGAGTTTTTGGCCATAAATCCAATCGATGATGATAAGCCATAGGAGTTAGAACTCCCAAATGAATATATGGGGGTAATCTAGTTCTTTAACAGAGCTGTTAATTACAATGGTGTTGGAATAGGAATTATTCTAGTATCACCAATGAAGAAGTCATTCCATTCGCTAAGAAGTTGAAGTTCAGAGTCACCAACAACATAGCTGAATACAAAGCTTATCCCTTTGGGTTAAAAGTTATGATTGCGATAGGTATTGATGAAATAGAAGTGTTAAGAGATTCAAAACTAGTCATCTCTCAAGCTAATAAAGATTGGGATCTACGAGAAGGAAGGTTGAAACCATACCTTGAGCACATCAGAAGGTTGGTTAAGAGGTTTAAGCAGTGTCCCTTCACCCATCTCTCTAAAAATGAGAATCAGATGGCTGACGCTTTAGCCTTTTTGGAATCAGTTTAAGTGAGAGTACCCAAAAGTTATTGGTGAGACCAATAGTGATATCACTAGCATGGGGTCCTTGCTATATGGAACCCCATGTAATAGAGGCTGAAGTGGATGAGAAGCCATAATTTTATGACTTGAAGAGATACATGAAGAGAGGATTTTGTTAGATAAGGCCAGCGAGAAATATATGGTTGTACTACAAAGATTGGCTCAATAATTTACTTGTCATCAAAGAGTGATGTACAAGAGAATGCCAGACAGGATGCAATTGAGATGTGTCAACGAGAAAGAAGAAAGAAGGCTTATAGAAGAAATCTATAGTGGTATATATGGGCCACACATGAATGGACTAATACTTACAAAAAAGAGATAATAAGGCAAGGCTTTTATTGGCTAATCATAGAAACAGATTGTGTCTAGTTTGTGAAAAGATGTCGCCAATGCTAGATCAATAGAAATCTAATTCACCATCCAACTTTGAAGCTATATGGGATGACAACATTATGGCCCTTTACTACATAGGGCATTAACATTATAGGTGAGATAAGGCTCTCAGCCTCTAATGGGCATCGATAGTGATAGTGGCAATCAACTACTCTACCAAGTGGATAGAAGCTAAGTCCAACAGTAAACTAGGGGCAAAGTAGATGGCAAAGTTTATTGAAAAGAATATCATATGCAGATATGGAGTGCCATATCACATCGTGACTGACAATGGAGTTCATTTCCATGCTAAGACTAAAGCTTTAAGAAGTATGGGATTGAACGTCATAAGTCGTCTCCATATCGGCCACAAGCGAGTGGAGCAATAGAAGCAACCAATAAAAACATCAAGAAGATGTTGGTTAAGATGGTGCAGACATACAAAGATTGGGTGGAGAAGCTACTTTTTATGCTATGGGATTATAGAACAACACCCAAAAGTTCAATGTGCATGACACCCTTCTCATTAGTATATGGTTCAAAAGCGGTCCTACCAATTGAGATAGAAATGAAATCAGCGAGGATTCTAATGGAAGCAAAAATTCCTGAAGGGGAGTGGATTCACAATAGATGTAAACAGTTGACCTTGATTGATGAGAAAAGAATAAAGGCTAGATATCATATGCAACTGTACTAGAAACGGGTTGCTCGAGCCTTTAACAAGAGGGCAAGGAAATTCAAAGAATAGGAGTTAGTCCTTAAACAAGTAAGGCCACTTATGTTTGATCCCATAAGAAAGTTCAAGCCCAATTGGAAAGGTCTATTCATTATGATAAAGATCACATCTGGGGGAGCTGTCATCCTATCAGACATGGAAAGAAATGAATTCACTAAGCCCATCAACATGGATAGGCTGAATAAGTATTACGTATGAAAAAAAAAAAGAGAATGTGAGAGAAAAAAATTAATCAAAAATCCAAAAATGGCTGATTAATGACAACAGTTGTCTCATTATGCACATATTGTTCGAAGAATAAAAGATTGTACTTTTATTAATGAAATGAAATTGTTTGGGAACAAATATGCCTTGGAAATGTCTTATTATTTTGCATAATAACAAAACGAAAAACATCTAAAATCTAAGCTAACAATGGAACTAACAATATCGTCTCTACCTCTTCGATGGACTACGAATAGGCTCGCCATATCGCTCACGACATCGTCTAGCTTGAATAACAGGATCAGGAATGAAACCCTGGAAAGACACCCAATCCTTATACCTATCATCTATTTCAAAATCACAATCATGGAATAGATTCTTCTCGATGGTGCGATGTGGTCAAAAATCCTTCACACGCTCTAGATAACGAGCAAACAATTTATCAGGATTGAATGCAGTTGGTGAATCCAATATCCTTTGCTTAAGTCTATACTGTCAACATAGTTTAGCGAGATCATAAAATGAACTATGGGTGAAGCTTGCTAAAGGCACACATGTGATATAGGTCTCAATTGTCACATGCTCCAACCTCCACCATGGACAATGCGAGTGAATCTAAGTGTCAGCGATGACTCCAAGCTAGTCAATCCAAGAAAAACGTCTCTCAAGTCTCCTCCCTGTATGAAGTTGAGGGCTGTCATGAAATATCCCCTTGAGGCGATGCTAGAATGGACAACTTCTCTTGCAACAAACTCTTAAAAAAAAAAAGAAGCAAAAGAAAAGAAAAATAACAAAAAAGCATGCTAAGCTAAAAACTTGAAAGGGCAACTTAGGCAAAAATTAAGACATGAAAGAGAAAAAGCCCGTTGAGTTTAGAACCCAAAAAGGATGGCTCAGGCAAAAATTAGGACAAGCTCGCTAAGTCAAAACCTGAAAAAGGCAGCTTAGGCAAAATTTAGAGCATAAAATAATGAAAACGAATGAACTCGCTAAGTTGAAAACTTGAAAGGGCGGCTTAGACAAAATTCAGAGTTAAAAGAAAAACCTAAAGAAGTAGAAGACTGCCACTGAATCTCTAACTTGGATCAATCCTAACTCGATATAGTCCAATCAATGTCTCAATTAGAATCAAGGGAACTACCTTGAAACTAGGTCCCATCCGAGGAATGATGGCCATAAGATGTGGATCTTCGAGATCATCTGGTGAGACTAGTAGCAACTACGCAAGAAGGCAAAACTGAAAAAGGTGAAGCCAACCAGATAAGGTCCTATCTATCATTTCGAGCAAAGGTATGATAGAAGATAATATTACTCTACGGCTCTGGTATGAATATCCATGATAGAAATCGAGAAGTCAAAGAAATGAGCAAGATCAGACATAGATGGTATTTGGATAGTAGGCAGAATGACGCTCTTAGAACTAGACAAATGATAACCAAGTATGACGGAGAATTCCTTATATAGGGGGCAAAGCTCTTGCCCCTTGAAGCGAAAGATGTGAACATGAAGATCCCAAAAGGTCGTGCATTCCCTAAGAAAAGGGAGTTCAAGCTTCACATGTTGAAGGAACTTCCTATGGTAGAGACCGCTAGATTTGAGTCGTTTCCAATCATCATCCTTTATAGGCTTCAAAAGAGGCTAGAAGGTCTTGAGAGAGGCCCCACTATTGAATAGTACAAAGAGTCGTTTCCAATCAAGCTTCACATGTTGAATAGTACAAAGAGTCGTTGAGAAGCATGAAAGAAATCTTGAGAAACGAGAGCAAAGTTATAAAGAAGCAATGAAGACGAATGGCACTTAAATAATACGCAAAACAAAGCAAAAGCAGAAGGAAAGCAAGGAAACCACCAGAAGAACTGTCATCCAATGGTTCCTTGATAGTCTCCCCACTGTTTGACAGTCGTCTAAGGTATGACAACTGCCTGACGGTTATTAGAGCAAAATAGCCCATTAGCCCCTCCTTTCGTGTGTTTTTCGACTTTCAGAACGCGTATCGATGAACGTCTCAAGCATAAGATTCCTAGATTTTGTAGTTTTATTAAGAATTGAATAAATTATGATGTAGAAACAAATTTGGATATTAATTTATACATATAGTACATGTAGCTGAAGATAGAAAATTTTCACTAAATTTCTTAAAGTTGTTTACATTTGATTGTACACTATAGAAGTTCATACATGTAAGCAAAATGAACAAAAGGAATCATGAAAGAAGTCGATGGTGACGGTCCTCACTCATCCCCATCATTGTCAACATCAAAGGAGAAAGCAGCAACCTCAGCCTAAAGACGCTCAACCTCCTAACAACTTGTCTATCAAACCTAAAGAATCACATATTTAGAAAAACTATTAAGATAGAAATCATGCATACATGAACCATAGAGTAGTGCTTTACTTGATACTGATGTGACATCTGTAAAACATATCCATGAGAAATGACCTACATATGAAAAACTTGCTCCATGGAAGATCATGTTATCTACATCGTATTACATTTTATAATTAATAATTGATTAAGAAATGACAGGAAACTTAAGGAATATGTAGTCAGAAGACTTACCAGAGCGGTATCCTGTAGTACAAAGGGAACAGGCATGGTCAGATCTTCAATGATCAAATGAATCTTGATTTGTCCACTAGTATCCCCTGTGTAGACGATATTGCTAGGATAAGCCCAGAGGTCGCCAATCACATGGTCGACTGGAACAGCTAGGGTAGCTGAAGGAGCTAGAGGTGGATGTGGCTATTGAGTGACAGCAGAAAAGGATGTTGATGTGCCAGCCTGAAGAAGAGGCTCTCAATCTCTTCCCACAATGAGTGGAAGAGCTACCAGTACGGCTGGACATAACAGACAGATGAGGAGTCTCATCAGCAAATCGGCAAGGTCTAGCAAATAATAAGGTGGCTCGAACCCAGTCGATGTAAGAAGTCGTCATCAGTGGAAACTCCATCGTGTTCAAATTAATCCTGGTCGTGTAATCTGACACCTCTGGCTCCATGGCCAAATCAATTGAATCTATCATCAGAACCAGTGGTAAAGGAGGAATCAGATGACGTGCTAGGCCTTTGAACCAATCCCACGGGCGATCACCTAAATACCACATCATGCTGTTCATGCAAGGTAAAAGAATACGATAGTAATTGAATAAAGAGACCACCCTCATAGTTGCCAACCAGTTCTCCTCGGGCCCCCACCACTCGAAGCAAATCTACAAAGAATAAAGAAGCATGGTAAGATTTTGACATAAATAAAATATTAACTATAATGTCTTTTATCTTGTCCCAAGTAATTGTATGAATGTAATCACTAAAGAAGTCCAGCTCATGGGACTTTTCGATCTTTGCACAACGTACAGCCCACCTCTTCATCCACGAGAAAGAAATTTCCTCACAAGCGGAGAGTGGGGAAGGTAGGACCTAGCTCATATGCCACATCTGTCATGAATGAGAAAGAATCAGAAACGGAATTCATATAGACAAAACACAAAGGTCGAGCAAAGGAAAGAATTTACCTTAAGAATGACTTAACAAATAGACATAACAAGAATGACTTACCATATTTCTTACCTTGCTTCTTGCTTTCATTAAGTCATCTAATCCTCATAAAATTGATGATATAAGATGTGTCTTTTGTATCCAAAATGGTAATCTTTTCTCACAACAATGTCTCTGATTTTATTTTTGTCCAAGTCAATGTTGTCTGTTAGTTCAATCTTCTTTAGTTAACTGCAGTTGCTGTGTCATTTGTAATTGCCTCTAACTTGCTATCTGAAGCAGTTAGGTTTGAATCTTCTGCATCCTCTATATTCTTTGTCAAACTAACGATCTGCTCTTCCTGTGAATAAATAGAAAAATCATCAGTATCGTAAAAAACTACATTGGCTTATTCCATTATGGTTTCAGTCCTCAAGTTATAAATCATGTAGGCTTTGCTATTGGTTAAGCATCCAACAAATAATCTTTCATCGCTTTTAGCATCAAACTTACCCAACTGCTCCCTATCATTCAATATAAAGCACCTACAAAAACATGGAAATATTTGACGTTTGGTTTTCTGCTTTTAAGAATCTCATAAGTAGTCTGAATTATTCCATGTCATAGGAATATTCTATTGGAGATGTAACATGCTATGCTAGTAGCCTCTATCCACAACCTTTTTGTCAGCTATTTGCTGTTCAACTCGCCCTTGCCATCTCTTGTGAAGTCCTATTTTTCCTCTCTGTAAGTCCGTTTTGTTCAGGTGTCTTTGGAGCTAAAAATTCATGAGCTATGCCATGCAATTTGCAAAAGTCTGCATAGCTTACATTCTCGATTTCCTTACTGTGATTGCTTCTGATTCTAACAATTCTCCTTATGATCCTATTTTGTTCATTCTTAAGTTCAACACACAATTTATTGAAAACTTGAAAGCTGTGAGATTTTTCACGAATGAAATCAACCCAAGTAAACCTATAAAAATCATTAACAACAACAAAAACATACCTTTTTTCTGCAATGCTCTCTATTTGCATAGCTCCCATAAGGTCCATATGCAACAAATCTAGAATCTTAGAAGTACTAAGGTGTGTGTTTGAATTACATGATGCTCTTATCTGTTTGCCCAACTGACATGGTCCACAAATTCTAAATGATTTTTCATCAAGACTAGGAACACCCTTAACTGCACCAGTCTTAGTTAACTCAACTAAATTCCTGTAGTTTATATGTCCTAACTTTTGATGCTATAACTCTAAATCAGATATCTTAATAGAAAATGCATTAATGTTTGTCAACAAATAACAATTGTCATATGATCTAATGCCTTCTAGAATGTAATTTCCATTTTTATCCAAAACAACGCACTTGTTTGCATAAAATTAACCCCATAACCCTCATCACATATATGACTAATACTAATCAGATTTTCCTTAAGTCCAACATACAAAACATTCTGAAAACCAGGGAATCCATCACACTATAAGAAAATAGGCTTTTTACCGCGGGCCGAAACCGCGTTAAAAAGTCTTCTATGGCGGGCACACGGCGGTTCTAGCCCGCCATATAAAATGGCGCCGTAAAAACTCATTTTACTTTTTACCGCGGTTTTGGCCCGCTGTAAAAATGTTTTACCGCGGTTATAGTAACCGCCGTAAAAATTCGTAGTCATACGTAAAATTATTTACCGCGAGCTTGTGGCCCGCCGTAAAAAGTTGGGTAAAATTATCTACCGCGGGCTGTTGGCCCACCGTAAACATTTAGTTCTACTACTGGATATACATTTCAACCTGTTCCAATTACAAATGGCCAATTTCTTAGAGTAGAAGTACAATGCAAAGCCACAATATCATAAGAACCTTACGAAAGCATAGCGCTAGATGACAAAGAAAGCTTTATTATGGGACAAAGATATTTGAAAGCATAAATTGAGAAACCTTTCCACGTGTCCTTGCACCATCCGCATAAAACAAAAACAAGTTGGCATATATTTGGAAGCCAATATGCAACAACTGTTGATACCATTGCTCCTGTGATTCCAAACTTGTATTTCACAGTCAAAAGCCATGAAAGAAAGAGATGAATCTAAAAGGAGGTGACTGTAAACGTTAGTGCCAGCACTATACAGCTTATAAGCAGACCAGAACCGATCAGTTATGTCAAATTAAAAAGGGAAAGTTTTGGTTTCAGGCAAGTGGAAAAGAAAATGCTAAGAAACTCTAGAAGATCCTTTCAACCTTTTTGACTTCCATAATCTCATCTATTCAATGATTGGCCTAAATCTCATAAGGAAAAGAACAATAAGCAAACAGGCATTACAATATTACAATTTATAGTTGTTGAAATTCAACAATAGCCCACCAAGTCAGTAAGAATATATACCAAATCTGACTGTTGAACAACTAATTCTAAAGAGATTTTTTCAGTAAAAAAAGTAACATTTGGGGATTAACTGTTGTTGATACATATCACCTGCCCAGGACCCAAAAATCAATCCCACATATACAAAAGCTAAGTTCATTTACAAGTGTCAAATGTGGCTATTTAAGATTTAAGATTGTTCTTAAGCAACCGCAAAAGAGTGATGCTACCTGGAGTTCTCTTCCTTTCATTAGCTTCCAATTTTTTTCCTCTTCTATTTCCCTGAATCGGAGAAAATATATATTAAGACTGAAGAAACTTTTTTTTTATATAGGGGAACTCATAAAGAATTGTATTATTTTCAACAGGATGAAAGAGAAAAGCCGCTTACCCTTGGTTTCTCAAGCTCATCGTTGATACCCAAAGCATTCATATCTCTTACTAATATGGATGATGTAGGCAAAAGCCTCTTGATTATTACAATATGACAGTGACAGGAATAGTTATATCCAAAGTTCATATTTATTAAAAAAAGACAGTATTCAACATCATGATTCAAGCGAGAAAAAAGACAAAGCAATGACATATACCACATAATAAGATGCTACCTTTTTGTTTTCTCCCTATCGAGGGGTTTGTGGGAAGCATCAAGATTTGACTCACTATTTAGCACACAAACATCTTTGCATTCCAGGATAGATGCAACTTTCTTTGGAGATAGTGATGAATGTAATGATTCCTAAAAAGCACAGAAGACAAAAATGAGAATTTTTTTTTAATCACTTGTTTTCTTCATAGTTAGAAAAGACAAGAAAAGGAAAACCATAAGCACTTGTTCAAGCTTTCTTCTAATAAATCATAAACTACTTCACAACTGTTAAGTAATCCTCACAACTATAAATGTCTAAAAATTATCTTCCATAGACATTTGTAAATAAATAATCCACAGTTGAGCTAGCTATTCCTAATACGCCAAGACACTTCATAATGATTGATGAATTAATGACAGGAATATGACTAGGAAATAACAACTCAATGACAATGATCTCATAAAGAAATGACAACTAATTATGTTAGGAATCAAGCATCAAAGTGGTGGTTGAGGTGGACAACAATAATGGACCTTCTATGCTTCCATTTTCATTGAACAAGCTTCCTCAATACATTCAATTAGAAAAAAATCATAGAAGTAAAAACAGATGTTTCAGTTTTCCAAAGCCAATTTAAGGAAAAGAAAACAAAAAAAATTAGAAACAGAAAGTGAGATCAAAGTCATTTAAAAAAATCCAATGCAAATCAGAACACAAAAGAACAAAGTTAAAAAAAGACCTGATAGTTTTTTAACCCCCTGAGCATTGACCTCGCCATTTGTTTTCATGCAATATTTACCACACTCATGGCAAGGATTAGATGCTTTAAGGCAATTTGGGTGCACTTTTCTCTGTTCATCCTTCTTTTTGCTAACTGGAACTTCTTTTATACCATTGTGATTATCAAAAAGAAGGGAAAAAATTTCACCTATTTTCAGTAAATGGTTAACATAATCCAAAAAACATTACAAACTGTTCTAATTTGATACTGTAATAACTTTAATACTTCCTCAAAATTCTAGATTAGTGTAATTTACCACTGAATCCAGAAAGTCACCACCAAGATCACTGAAACTTAAATGAAACCTGACAAGATTCATATTAAAAAAATCTATGAACTAAATTAGGAAATTGTTTCAGCTAGAGCTTCTTTCAGATGTTATAAACAAAGAACTGGATGAGCAGTAATTGCCTAAATACTTCATAACCCAAAGACAGAAGTTATGTAAGCTTATGACAAGCCGCTGGGGGTTTACATGTGTCATATAACACATATGCACACTCAAGAACAAAACAGAAATTATCAAATTAGGGAAATATAGTTCCACCTATAATAAGTAAAACAAGAGCAAACATTTTAGGGCAACAACAAAATGATAGTGGAAAGACTCATAAATCTTATTCAAGCTCCACCAACTTCATAAAAATATACTGGAAAGTAAATTGTCCATATCATTTGATGTGTATATACACGATTGCAATAGTGTGTATTGAACAAAAATCACCACATAATTGAAACATGAACTGCATATCCACCAAAATCAACTGTTCAATAAACATTGGCAACCCAGCAATTGGAAAAAGTAGCCATCCATTTCTATTAACTTTAGAAAAAAAAATCAATAAACTCGATGTGTATCTATGTTTTGCAGGAAAACATCAAAAAGTATATGCAAATGAAATCTCCAAATACTATGAAAATAAAATTAAACATCATTAAAAGGTATCACTGGCTTCATAAAACAACAAGATGAGAAACTTAAAAACAATTAATCAAACATAGTCTTATAAAGATTACTTGATGTAGGAATCAAGGAAAAGTGAATTGCACAATCATCCATTCAACTTCAAGATGTGAGATATTACCATCATTTACAGATGCATATGAAAAACAAAGGAGCCCAACAACGAATAATACTTGCCTGACTTCTTCTTTTTCTCCTTTTGTCCCTATCCTTAAGCAATCTTTTCCAAGCAAGCCACACCACACTCATGGTAGGGATTGGAAGCATTAACACAATTTGGGTGTACTCTTCGTTCTCAGCCATATCCTAGTTTAGTTGACTCAACCTGTAAAATTTTCAAAACAGTATTAAAACAACCCACTACAGATCTTCTTTCCAATCAAACAATAAAACAACCTGCTTAATATACAAGCTTATCACGACAAAACCTGATCTCATCACTGAATCCTCCTTCTGTCTCATACTCGGATAGACCAACCCCAAGTTCCCCGCCACTTTCATATAACTCCCCAACAGTCCAATCCTCATGGAACAAAGTCACCTAACCAATGTGTCTTAAGCTCTCAAAAACCCTATGGCTACAACCGACTTTTATATATGAAACCAGGATTTCTCTATGTCTCTCAATTATTTCCCTTTCCCTACCACCAAGTAAAAATAACCAACACCATTGAACCTAGCACCTCGACGAATCTATCAAAATCCCCAGGCAGTATCATGGCAACTCACAACCCCATTATTTATGGCACAACACAACAATACACAAACACAGAAACAAAACCCATCCATATATAAAAGATTTGAGAAATAAAAGTAAAAGATAAGAGAAGAGAAGCTAGAAAAGTAAGTTTGTCAATACGGAAGCCAGATCTAAAATAAACGCAGATACCTTTCAAAAATCACACCAAGAAGAGAGAAAACGCAAACGCCTTTTAAAAAAAGCTAACCAAATACACCGTCTGGCTTCAGCTGACTTTGGCTGGAAGGAAAGTCACAACTGCGGTTTGAGGAAGAATGCTTCAACCGTGACTTCAAGATAATATACGGTGGATTTGAGGTTTGGCAACGAGTAAGCTTGCATTTTTTTTTTTGACTGGATGCTTCAACCGAGTAAGCTTCTGGTTATGGATGACGGGACATGCTCGAAGATGGAGCTGCAGAGATTTTCGTGGGCTCTTGAGGAAGCAAAGTATACGGTGGGAATTTCTGCCGTCCGAGTGAGATTTGAGATTGAATTTGAGAGATTGAAGAAATTAGGGATTTGGGAGGGAATGATAAGAGAGTGAGAAGTGGGAGAATGGCGTTAAAGAGAGGGGACAAAATAAAACAATTAGATTATATAAAAGCTTTTTACTGCGGGTCTAAAGAAACACGGTAAACTTCGTAACTTCTACTGCGGGTGTGATAGCCTGCCACAAAATTTTAATTTTTACTGCGATTTTAAAAGCCCGTGGTAAATAGGTGCAGTAAAAAGTCCATTTTCTAGTAGTGTCAACATATAAAGTATGTTTACCAAGTACTTTACTCTTTGCTGTATCACCAAAAGTAACTGTGCCTTCTATGCATAATTCAAGGTTTTTCAAGAACTTCTTATTTCCTATCATGTGTCTTGAACACCTACTACCAAAGTACCAAACATCATTCGTTGAATCATTTAAAGCACTAAAAGCAATATTGCATGAATTTACCTGTTTCTTAACCCAAACCAGTTGTGTCTTAGGTAACTATCTGTACTGTTTTGATCTTTTATGTAGCAAATTCACCAATTTAAAGCATTTTGGTCTATGTGACCCTTAACACCACAGAAATAATAGATAGGAACAAAATGTTTTACCTTTTCTGGGCTTGATTGAAATGAACTCATACGTGAGACAAAGACATCTTTACCTTTTGAATTTTGAAAGCTAGCATTTGAACCTGAACCTAAAAAATTGTTAGAAGATTTAACAAAAATAGATTTGAAGTGGAAGCTATATTACCTTCATCATATCCTATGCCTTACTTGTTTGAATTCTTTCTTCCAAGGCTTAGATCTTGATCCAATCTAATTGACCTGATTCTGAGTTGTTCAATGCATTCTTATGTTATTGCAAGTTCAAGTCTGAGTGTCTCCACATTTCTTCCTTTTTTTTGGCAGAGTTCTTTTTCAAGTTCACTCATGCGATTTTCTACATAAGCTTTCTCATAATTAAGAACTTCCTTTGCCTTCTACAAATCATCGACTTGCACCTTCTATTTTTCCCTTGATTCATATAAAGTATTATAAAAAAGTTGAAGTTGCTCATAATAATCTATTTTCTACTCCACTTCTGGTTGATCACTGTCTAAACCAACTATAGTGGTGATGTCAGACATAACTTGTTTACCTCTATTAGTTACAGTTCCAAAAAATGCTACAAAGTTGTTGGAATGTTCTTCTCGATCTGAATCTACTTTAGTACCATCATCGCTCCAAGTCACATACATGCCCTTAACTTTTCTACTATTGTAATTTGGACACTCAGCTTGAATGTATTCGAAACCCTTACACTCAAAACACTGAATTTCCCCTTTCTTGTCAATCTTTTTAATCTTTTCTTTGTTCTTCTTTGCTAGTTCTTTAAAGAATCTTTTTGGCATCAAAACTTTCTGACTTTTAATGCTTCAATAGATCCTTCATTTTATAATTCTTCTTTATGAACTTGACAAATTTTTTTGCCATCAGTGCAAGTTCTTCATCATCTGAGTCATCAATTTCTTTGTTTTTTAATGTAGCAGAAAAAGCAATGCTTTTGCCCTTCTTTCTTGTCTTTAGGCCTACCTCATAAGCTTGTAAGAAGCCTAACAGCTCATCAAAACTCATCGTTTTCATGTTGTGACTCTCTTCAATGGCAATGACTTTAGGCTGAAATTTATATGGTAAAGATCTCAAAATCTTTCCTACAATTCGAGCATCAGTATATTTTTTAGCAAGAATATAAGTAGTATTAGTAATTTCACAAATTCCAATATGAAATCACTAATAAATTCATCATCTTCCATAACAAGACTTTCAAATTTTAAGGTTAACATAAGAAGTTTAGAATCCTTTACCTTTTTACTACCTTCATATTTTACCTCAAGGATATTGCAAGCTTGTTTTGCTATGGTGCATTTCAAAATAAGTCCAAACTGTTCGATGTTTACTGCATTCACAATGGCATGGAGTCTTTTTGTGTTCCAATTGGATAGTTTATACTATGCTTCAATCCATTTAGATTGAGGTTATTCCTCTTGTTCTCCTTTTTCATTTGTTTTTGTCGGTGATGTCCATCCATGAACAATGCTGGTCTAAACTCGATCATCAATTGATTTTACAAAAATCCACATCTTCATGTTTCAACAAGCATGATGTCCATCTTCAAGCAATGGTGGTTGATTGATCAGTCCTCCATTCCTCTATCCTTCCATATCTACAAAATGAATTTGATCTACACTTGTATATCAATGTACCTACTCTGATACCAATTATTTTGCAGTACGGATAGTTATCAATAACATAATTGTAACAATAAAGAATAACATAATAGAAGATTTTACATGGTTCGGCTATAAACTAGCCTACATCCACAGACAAAAAGAGTTACAATCAACTATGTTGTATGTGTTTACACTCGACTAAAAACTTTTTAAAGTGGTAGATACCCACTCACTCACTAACGTAATCTTTGCAAACTTGATCAACCCTAATTATAGCCATAATCATTCACACACTCTTTTGATATGACACTTCACAGTCATACGCAACTTAACCGCACCCAGTTAAGTAACCCATAACAAATGTAATTGTTATAGACTTATGTAATCACTTAACTCACTTAAGCCTACACAACTCAATAACACTTACAAATCAGATCTGTGTACATACTATACACACATGAACCATACACAATCTTAACTCCCAAGAACATAAGCTTAAGCTAAAAGCTAAACAAACAAAGATGCAAACTCAACATAAACAGATGTGCATTGAACACTGTTGACCCAGGTATGGCAACCCAAGAGGGGGGTGAATTGGGTTTTTATTTATAAAAACGGATTCAGAAAACTTTTCTTGAAAGATCAAAATTATTCAAATCTTTCTTTAAGAACAAAGGTGAAGAAGATGAAAATAGAATGCAATCAAGAGAATAGCAATAATGAACAATCACAAGTGCAAGTAAATGTAAAGAGTATAAGGATAAAGAGAGTGCAAACTCGATGTACGTGGTTCGGCAAACCTTGCCTACGTCCACGGGCTCCTAGCTTCACGAGCTAAGCTTCCCACTAAGTTGTAAAAATCTTTACAACTTGCTTGATGAGCAACCCACCAAAACTTTTTCTTCCAACTCTTGATAACACCACACCAAGAGTTCTTCTTGATGAACAACCTCACCAAGGCAACTTCCTTCAACCCTTGATAACACCACAACAAGAGTTCTTCTTGATGAACAACCTCACCAAGGCAACTTCCTTCAACTCTTGATAACACCACACCAAGAGTTCTTCTTGATGAACAAACTCACCAAGGAAAGATTTCTCTCAAGTATAACTTTTATCCTTTACAAGAAGATCTCACTCTCACCACAATACAAGAAAAAAGTAAATTTTTACAACAACAGTATAACTCTCTTTAAAAAGTAGAAAAAGAATATAAAAGCTCTCTAGACTTGATATTTCTCTTGTTTTTTGCTTGATAGATGCTTCTTTTGCTCTTCTTGTCTTACTGAATGCATGGGAGAAGGGCTCCTTTTATAGGCAAATGAGATGAACTTGAACAAGTGAAGACACCAACTCCAAATTTTCTGCCCACCATAAAAACTATAATTTTGTCTGCCATTTTTATCAATATTTCGTTTGAAATTTGAAAATATGTAAAACATAAAAGATTTGTAAGCTTGAATAAGCTATCCAACGCATCAAGAATCAAGTCATTTGGATATCTGTAGCTCAAGATATGGCCAAAAAATCATTTGGTGCTCATGTGACTTGATTTTTCTTTCTTGTGTCAGTCCACCAAATTGAATGATAATTCTGTTAGCCTTTCGTTTGAAATTTTAATTTCTTCAAAACATAAAAGTCTGCATATTTGAATAAGCTTTCCAAAACATTAAGAATCAAAGCATTTGGATATCTCTATCTTAATATATGGCCAAAAAACCATTTGGTACTCATGTGAGTTGATTTTTCTTCTCTGTGTCAGTCCACCGAATTGCATGTCAATTATGTCAGCCTTCTGTTGGAAATTTGAATTTTTTCAAAACACATGAAATGTTTTTCATTAAGTCATCTTTCCAATGCCGTAAGAATCAAGTCATTTTGATTTTTCTAGCTCAAGATATGTCCAAAGGAGTATTCGATGCTCATGTCAGCTGCTTCCATTTGTCTTTCAACTTGCATGATGATTTGGACAACCTTGCACTTGAAATTTGAATTTCATTAAAACATATGAAATGTTATAATTGAGTAAGCTTTCCAAAGGCTCAAGAATCACATCGTTTGGATATTTGTAGAGATATATATGACCAATTGATTGAACATTGCTCATGTGTCACATTCCTTGAGTCAATCCTTGTTCTTAAACTTTGTGCCTTTAACATGTAGTCTTCTCCTTAGCTTCAACACTTCATTTTAATAAGCCTCTTCTTGATTTTAAAATTATTTCAATGATCTTACTCTTGCACATAAATAAACATGTTAGTAAATCTCAATTAATCAATGTGTATTGTTATCATCAAAATTATCATGTAGCCTTAGGGCTAACAATCTCCCCCTTTTTGATGATTACAAACCATTGATTGCTTTAAAATAATATCTAAATCAAGAATGAAAATAAAATCAAGAATAAATAAAAATTTGGCACTTGTTATGAATATAAGCAATCCAACCATTTCTCCCCCTTTTGTTATCATCAAAATTATCATATAATCAAATTAATTACTCACCCTAAATATATTCTCCCCCTTAACAAATGCTACCATTCAAAGATTATCACATAAAAGCAAAATTAAGCATATCCAATATGTCTAATTCTTTTCTAATTATGCAAAATCTATCTTGACTAAGGGGTTTATTTGTTAAAAAAAAATTTGAATAAAAAAGTTCTCACTTGTTTTTCAAATTGACAAGCATCACAAATCTTATTATTTTTTAAAATTTTATTCTTGGAAAACCATCAGCTAAATCATTTTTAGAAATTTTTGAAATTGTGTCCATGCTAGCATACCTAACCTTCTATGCCATAACCAAGCATCATGATTAACAATGAAACAATTTTCTACGTGAATTTTGTTTATCAACTTGCACATGTAAATTTTGGAATGCTTCAAGTAATTCATCATATGAAAACTTAGGATCATAGTTTAGAATACTTACCTCATCTTCACTTAAAGCCATGAAGCACATGTTTGCCACTTCACAATCTTCTTCTTCATTCTCCTTTAATATGATTTCATGAGTTATGAGAGAACTCATAAGTTCTTCTAATGGTAGTTTGGTGAGGTCCTTTGCTTCTTGAATTGCCGTCACCTTTGGCTCCCAAGATTTTGGTAGACACATAAGAATCTTTCTCACCATTTCAACATTAGAATAAGATTTACCAAGAGATTTCAAACTATTAATAATATCCGTAAATCTAGTAAACATTTCAGAAATTGATTCATCCGATTTCATCTTAAAACAGCTCATAACTATGAACTAGCATACTAATTTTGGATTCTTTAACTTGACTAGTTCCTTCATGAGTTACTTCAAGTGTGTGCCATATTTCTTGTGCCGTATAATAAGTAGATATCTATTAAACTCATTTCTATCTAAAGCACAATATAACACATTCATAGCTTTAACATTCAAACTCAATTTCTTTTTATCATCTTCACTAAACTCTTTAGGTTCTTTAAGCATGCATTTCCCATTTTCAATTTTGGTAGGAACAAAAAGTCCTTCCAAAACAATAGACCACAAATCATAATCAAAAGATTTCAAGAAAATACTCATTCTAGTTTTCCAATAAGAGTAATCACTTCCATTAAAAAATGGAGGTCTAGAGATAGAAAGTCCCTCAGCATATGAAGTTGAATTAAAAGTTACCATAGCTCAAAAATCGATTAAGATTTAAAAAATTGAGCAACGTTGCTCTGATACCACTTGTTGACCCAGGTATGGCAACGCAAGAGGGGGGTGAATTGGGTTTTTATTTATAAAAACAGATTTAGAAAACTTTTCTTGAAAGATCAAAATTATTCAAATCTTTCTTTAAGAACAAAGGTGAAGAAAATAAAAATAGAATGCAATCAAGAGAATAGCAATAAAGAAGAATCACAAGTGCAAGTAAATGTAAAGAGTATAAGGATAGAGAGAGTGCAAACTCGATGTACGTGGTTCGGCAAACCTTGCCTACGTCCACGGGCTCCTAGCTCCACGAGCTAAGCTTTCCACTAAGTTGTAAAAATCTTTACAACCTGCTTGATGAGCAACCCACCAAGACTTTTTCTTCCAACTCTTGATAACACCACATCAAGAGTTCTTCTTGATGAACAACCTCACCAAGGCAACTTCCTTCAACTCTTGATAACACCACACCAAGAGTTCTTCTTGATGAACAACCTCACCAAGGCAACTTCCTTCAACCCTTGATAACACCACACCAAGAGTTCTCTTGATGAACAACCTCACCAAGGCAACTTTCTTCAACTCTTGATAACACCACACCAAGAGTTCTTCTTGATGAACAACCTCACCAAGGAAAGATTTCTCTCAAGGATAATTTTTATCCTTTACAAGAAGATCTCACTCTCACCACAATACAAGAACAAAGTAAATTTTTACAACAAAAGTACAACTCTCTTTAAAGAGTAGATAAAGAATATAAAAGCTCTCTAGACTTGATATTTCTCTTGTTTTTTTGCTTGATAGATGCTTCTCTTACTCTTCTTGTCTTACTGAATGCATGGGAGAAGGGCTCCTTTTATAGGCAAATGAGATGAACTTGAACAAGTGAAGACACCAACTCCAAATTTTCTACCCACCATAAAAACCATAATCTGGTATGCCATTTTTGTCAATGTTGCGTTTGAAATTTGAAAATATATAAAACATAAAAGATTTGCAATTTTGAATAAGCTTTCCAACGCATCAAGAATCAAGTCATTTGGATATCTGCAGCTCAAGATATAGCCAAAACACCATTTGGTGCTCATGTGACTTGATTTTTCTTTCTTGTGTCAGTCCACCAAATTGAATGATAATTCTGTTAGCCTTCCGTTTGAAATTTTAATTTCTTCAAAACATAAAAGCTCTGCATATTTGAATAAGCTTTCCAAAACATTAAGAATCAAAGCATTTGGATATCTCTATCTTAATATATGGCCAAAAAACCATTTGGTACTCATGTGAGTTGATTTTTCTTCTCTGTGTCAGTCCATCGAATTGAATCTACTCTTTAAAGAGTAGATAAAGAATATAAAAGCTCTCTAGACTTGATATTTCTCTTGTTTTTTGCTTGATAGATGCTTCTCTTACTCTTCTTGTCTTACTGAATGCATGGGAGAAGGGCTCCTTTTATAGGCAAATGAGATGAACTTGAACAAGTGAAGACACCAACTCCAAATTTTCTACCCACCATAAAAACCATAATCTGGTATGCCATTTTTGTCAATGTTGCGTTTGAAATTTGAAAATATATAAAACATAAAAGATTTGCAATTTTGAATAAGCTTTCCAACGCATCAAGAATCAAGTCATTTGGATATCTGCAGCTCAAGATATAGCCAAAACACCATTTGGTGCTCATGTGACTTGATTTTTCTTTCTTGTGTCAGTCCACCAAATTGAATGATAATTCTGTTAGCCTTCCGTTTGAAATTTTAATTTCTTCAAAACATAAAAGCTCTGTATATTTGAATAAGCTTTCCAAAACATTAAGAATCAAAGCATTTGGATATCTCTATCTTAATATATGGCCAAAAAACCATTTGGTACTCATGTGAGTTGATTTTTCTTCTCTGTGTCAGTCCATCGAATTTCATGTCAATTATGCCGGCCTTCTGTTTGAAATTTGAATTTTTTCAAACCCATGAAATGTTCTTCATTAAGTCATCTTTCCAATGCCATAAGAATCAAGTCATTTTGATTTTTCTAGCTCAAGATATGTTCAAAAGAGTATTCGGTGCTCATGTCAGCTGCTTCCATTTGTCTTCCAAATTGCATGGTGACTTGGACAATCTTGCACTTGAAATTTGAATTTCTTTAAAACATATGAAATGTTATAAATTGAGTAACCTTTCTAAAGGCTCAAGAATCACATCATTTGGACATTTTTAGAGAAATATATGACCAATTGATTGAATATTGCTCATGTGACATATTCCTTGAATCAAACCTTGTTCTTAAACTTTGGTATCTTTAACATGTAGTCTTCTCCTTAGCTTCGACACTTCATTTTAATAAGCCTCTTCTTAATTTTACAATTATTTTGATAATCTTACCCTTGCACATAAATAAATATATTAGTAAATCTCAATTAATCAATGTGTAATGTTATCATCAAAATTATCATATAGCCGTATGACTAACAATCTCCCCCTTTTTGATGATGACAAACCATTGATTGCTTTAAAATAATATCTAAATCAAGAATGAAAATAAAATCAAGAATAAAAAAATTTGGCACTTGTTATGAATATAAGCAATCCAACCATTTCTCCCCCTTTTGTTATCATCAAAAAGATATAATCAAATTAATTACTCACCCTAAATATATTCTCCCCCTTAACATATGCTACCATTCAAAGATTATCATATAAAAGCAAAATTAAGTATATCCAATATGTCTAATTCTTTTCTAATTATGCAAAATCTATCTTGACTAAGGGGTTTATTTGTTGAAAAAAAATTTTTGTTCAAAAAAGTTCTCACTTGTTTTTCAAATTGACAAGCATCACAAATTTTATCCTTTTCAAATTTTATTTTTGGAAGACCATCAACTAAATCATTTTTAGAAATTTTTGAAATTGTGTCCATGCTAGCATGACCTAACCTTCTATGCCATAACCAAGCATCATGATTAACAATGAAACAATTTTCTACATGATCATTAACATCAATATCAATTGTATAAATATTACCACATTTATTACCAACAAATAATGTCGTATTATTACTAACATCCTTAATCACACATCTATTAGGCTCAAAAGTAACAAAATATCCCTTATCACACAATTGACTAATGCTAATCAAATCATGTTTCAAACCATTAACAAGCAAAACATCTTTAATAATATGTGAAGAAGGGTTACTAATATCACATGTCCGATTACCCTTCCTTTGGCATTATCACCGAATGTCACATATTCTCCTTTCTTCATGATTAATCTTGAGAACTTGGAGGCATCTCCGGTCATATGCCTTGAGCATCCACTATCTAAGTACCACTTGTGTTTGACACTCCTTTGTTTCTACAATCAACATTTAAAGAGAGACTTTTTGGTACCCAAATATTATTGGGTCCTTGGGGGTTAGTTATGGTACTTTTTGCAACCCATATTTGTTTCAAATTAGGATTTTTCCTAATATAG
The DNA here is from genome assembly GCA_013180625.2 of Boswellia sacra. NCBI lineage: Eukaryota > Viridiplantae > Streptophyta > Magnoliopsida > Sapindales > Burseraceae > Boswellia > Boswellia sacra. The sequence goes on along the minus strand of SNVD02012642.1, from coordinate 4,742 downwards.
CAAGAATACATTTTGTGTCTTTTACTTCCAAAATAAGTACATGAATGATTAGGATTATTCCTAGAAGATGCATAAACAAAATAGTTTTTAAAATACTTTTGATTTTTATGAGTTTTATACACTATCCCTCTTTTATCAAAAGCACACATTTGGTTTCATAACATAGAATTCAAATTTTTTGTGCTTTTTGTAAAACTATCAACAATATTTCTTAAGTCATTATTTTCCTTTTTCAAAATAACTTTTTCTTTCTCTAATTTATCAAAATCCTTTTGTTTTAAAATCTCATTTTCAGTTTTTAAAAAATGTATTTGACTTTCCAAACTTTCAAAATCTTTTTACTTTAAAATTTCATTTTCATTTTCTACAGCTTCATTTATCTCCACCAACTCTTCTAATTAAGATAACATGATTTTTTACTTCTTTTTGAAAGCATTGATTTTTGAATTTTGTTTATCAACTTGCACATGTAAATTTTGGAATGCTTCAAGTAATTCATCATATGAAAGTTTAGGATCATAGTTTAGAATACTTACCTCATCGTCACTTAAAGCCATGAAGCACATGTTTGCCACATCGCAATCTTCTTCTTCATTCTCCTTCAAGATGATTTAATGAGTAATGAGAAAACCCATAAGTTCTTCTAATGGTAGTTTGGTGAGGTCCTTTGCTTCTTGAATTGCCGTCACCTTTGGCTCCCAAGATTTTGGTAGACACCTAAGAATCTTTCTCACCATTTCAACATTAGAATAAGATTTACCAAGAGATTTCAAACCATTGATAATATCCGTAAATCTAGTAAACATTTCAGAAATTGATTCATTCGATTTCATCTTAAAAAGCTCATAACTATGAACTAGCATACTAATTTTGGATTCTTTAACTTGACTAGTTCCTTCATGAGTTACTTCAAGTGTGTGCCATATTTCTTGTGCCGTAGAACAAGTAGATATTCTATTAAACTCATTTCTATCTAGAGCACAATATAACACATTCATAGCTTTAGCATTCAAACTCAATTTCTTTTTATCATCTTCACTAAACTCTTTAGGTTCTTTAAGCATGCATTCCCCATTTTCAATTTTGGTAGGAACAAAAGGTCCTTCCAAAACAATAGACCACAAATCATAATCAAAAGATTTCAAGAAAATACTCATTCTAGTTTTCCAATAAGAGTACTCACTTCCATTAAAAAATGGAGGTCTAAAGATAGAAAGTCCCTCAACATATGAAGTTGAATTAAAAGTTGTCATAGCTTAAAAATCGATTAAGATTTAAAAAATTGAGCAACCTTGCTCTGATACCACTTGTTGACCCAGGTATGGCAACCCAAGAGGGGGGTGAATTGGGTTTTTATTTATAAAAACGGATTTAGAAAACTTTTCTTGAAAGATCAAAATTATTAAATCTTTCTTTAAGAACAAAGGTGAAGAAGATGAAAATAGAATGCAATCAAGAGAATGGCAATAAAGAACAATCACAAGTGCAAGTAAATGTAAAGAGATAGGGATAGAGAGAGTGCAAACTCGATGTACGTGGTTCGGCAAACCTTGCCTACGTCCACGGGCTCCTAGCTCTACGAGCTAAGCTTTCCACTAAGTTGTAGAAATCTTTACAACTTGCTTGATGAACAACCTCACCAAGACTTTTTCTTCCAACTCTTGATAACACCACACCAAGAGTTCTTCTTGATGAACAACCTCACCAAGGCAACTTCCTTTAACCCTTGATAACACCACACCAAGAGTTCTTCTTGATGAACAACCTCACCAAGGTAACTTCTTTCAACTCTTGATAACACCACACCAAGAGTTCTTCTTGATGAACAACCTCACCAAGGTAACTTCCTTCAACTCTTGATAACACCACATCAAGAGTTCTTCTTGATGAACAAACTCACCAAGAAAAGATTTCTCTCAAGGATAACTTTTATCCTTTACAAGAAGATCTCACTCTCACCACAATACAATAACAAAGTAAATTTTTACAACAAAAGTACAACTCTCTTTAAAGAGTAGATAAAGAATATAAAAGCTCTCTAGACTTGATATTTCTCATGTTTTTTGCTTGATAGATGCTTCTCTTGCTCTTCTTGTCTTACTGAATGCATGGGAGAAGGGCTCCTTTTATAGGCAAATGAGATGAACTTGAACTAGTGAAGACACCAACTCCAAATTTTCTGCCCACCATAAAAACCATAATCTTGTCTACCATTTTTGTCAATGTTTCGTTTGAAATTTAAAAATCTGTAAAACATAAAAGATTTGCAAGTTTGAATAAGCTTTCCAACGCATCAAGAATCAAGTCATTTGGATATCAGTAGCTCAAGATATGGCCAAAACACCATTTGGTGCTCATGTGACTTGATTTTTCTTTCTTGTGTCAGTCCACCAAATTGAATGATAATTCTATTAGCCTTCCGTTTGAAATTTTAATTTCTTCAAAACATAAAAGCTCTGCATATTTGAATAAGCTTTCCAAAACATTAAGAATCAAAGCATTTGGATATCTCTATCTTAATATATGGCCAAAAAACCATTTGGTACTCATGTGAGTTGATTTTTCTTCTCTGTGTCAGTCCATCGAATTGCATGTCAATTATGCCGGCCTTCTGTTTGAAATTTGAATTTTTTTCAAAACCCATGAAATGTTCTTCATTAAGTCATCTTTCCAATGCCATAAGAATCAAGTCATTTTGATTTTTCTAGCTCAAGATATGTTCAAAAGAGTATTCGGTGCTCATGTCAGCTGCTTCCATTTGTCTTTCAAATTGCATGGTGACTTGGACAATCTTGCACTTGAAATTTGAATTTCTTTAAAACATATGAAATGTTATAAATTGAGTAAGCTTTCCAAAGGCTCAAGAATCATATCATTTGAACATTTTTAGAGAAATATATGACCAATTGATTGAATATTGCTCATGTGACACATTCCTTGAATCAAACCTTGTTCTTAAACTTTGGTGCCTTTAACATGTAGTCTTCTCCTTAGCTTCGACACTTCATTTTAATAAGCCTCTTCTTGATTTTACAATTATTTTGATAATCTTACTCTTGCACATAAATAAATATATTAGTAAATCTCAATTAATCAATGTGTATTGTTATCATCAAAATTATCATATAGCCTTATGACTAACAATCTCCCCATTTTTTACGATGACGAACCATTGATTGCTTTAAAATAATATCTAAATCAAGAATGAAAATAAAATCAAGAATAAATAAAGATTTGGCACTTGTTATGAATATAAGCAATCCAACCATTTCTCCCCCTTTTGTTATAATCAAAATTATCATATAATCAAATTAATTACTCACCTTAAATATATTCTCCCCCTTAACATATGCTACCATTCAAAGATTATCACATAAAAGCAAAATCAAGCATATCCAATATGTCTAATTCTTTTCTAATTATGCAAAATCTATCTTGACTAAGGGGTTTATTTCTTGAAAAAAAATTTTGTTTAAAAAAGTTCTCACTTGTTTTTCAAATTGACAAGCATTACAAATCTTATTATTTTTTAAAATTTTATTCTTGGAAAACCATCAGCTAAATCATTTTTAGAAATTTTTGAAATTGTGTCCATGCTAGCATGACCTAAACTTCTATGCCATAACCAAGCATCATGATTAACAATGAAACAATTTTCTACATGATCATTAACATCAATATCAATTGTATAAATATTACCACATTTATTATCAACAAATAATGTCTTATTGTTACTAACATCCTTAATCACACATCTATTAGGCTCAAAAGTAACAAAATATCCCTTATCACACAATTGACTAATGCTAATCAAATCATGTTTTAAACCATGAACAAGCAAACATCTTTAATAATAGGTGAAGAAGGGTTACCAATATCACCATGTCCGATTACCCTTCCTTTGGCATTATCACCGAAGGTCACATATCCTCTTTTCTTCATGATTAATCTTGAGAACTTGGAGGCATCTCCGGTCATATGCCTTGAGCATCCACTATCTAAGTACCACTTGTATTTGACACTTCTTTGTTTCTACAATCAACATTTAAAGAGAGACTTTTTGGTACCCAAATATTCTTGGGTCCTTGGGGGTTAGTTATGGTACTTTTTACAACCCATATTTGTTTCAAATTAGGATTTTTTCTAATATAGCAAGAATACACTTTGTGTCTTTTACTTCCACAATAAGTACATGAATGATTAGAATTATTCCTAGAAGATGCATAAACAAAATAGGTTTTAAAATACTTTTGATTTTTATGAGTTTTATACACTATCCCTCTTTTATCAAAAACACACATTTGGTTTTGTAACATATAATTCAAATTTTTTGTGCTTTTTGTAAAACTATCAACAATATTTCTTAAATCATTATTTTCCTTTTTCAAAATAATATTTTCTTTATCTAATTTATCAAAATCCTTTTGTGTTAAAATCTCATTTTCAGTTTTTAATAAATGTATTTGATTTTCCAAACTTTCAAAATCTTTTTGCTTTAAAATTTCATTTTCATTTTCTAAAACTTCATTTATCTCCACCAACTCTTCTAATTGAGATAACATGATTTTTGACTTCTTTTTGAAAGCATTGATTTTTGAATTTTTGTTTATCAACTTGCACATGTAAATTTTGGAATGCTTCAAGTAATTCATCATATGAAAGCTTAGGATCATAGTTTAGAATACTTACCTCATCTTCACTTAAAGCCATGAAGCACATGTTTGCCACTTCACAATCTTCTT
>SNVD02012640.1:0-69522 GCA_013180625.2 Boswellia sacra | reverse complement strand
GAAATATTAAAGTAAGATTTGAGGCGAAAAAATACGGTGAAAATGATGTATATTTTTTAGGCATATTCATGACATTTTTTCCCGAAAATTTCAATAATATCTTTTTATCATTGTCTTTAGATGTTTTGTGTTAGCATTTCTAAATAATTGACCATAAAATTCCATTAATATTAATAATATAGAAAAAGTATATATTTTCACTTATTTTTTCTTCAATTTCTAGATTACTATGATTAAATAAATAATAATACATTCACTTGATATATTATAGAATATATCTTGTGGTGAATAGGTTTCTTTAAAAAAAAAAAAAAGTCGCTGCCCTTTATGCCTTTTTTCTTGGTCATTTATTTGTCATTTTAATGTATAGAAATAGTTTGAAATATATTATAAAACAGTGTTGAAACAGCTATTCTGGAACTGTAGTGGCACTGTTTTAAACAGTATCGGTTGAGACTTCTTTGCTTGCAAATGGCAGCGAGGTAGCCTACTAGCGCCACAGTTTCTAATCAGCTCGCAGGAGCATTTAGGAAATTTTTGTTGTTTTTCTAATCAGCTAATAGCTATCACCCATCAGTCATGCAAAGTAGTGGTTTGTATTGAAGTGTATATAAATTTAAATTTTTTCCCAAACACTAATTCCAGACAATGAATGCTAGCTATCAACATAATCAATCATTCGGGCAGGTAATTTTAAGTCAAATAAGTAAACTATTAACTTACAATGTGAATGGTGCTGAAAGATTGAGATATTGACTCAAGGTATGTTTGGTGTACGATACTGTATAATACTATTTTATTACATTGTATTAAATAGTGTAATACATGTATTTGGTGTTAATTTAGTATAGTATTAATTAATACAAAGTACAACCCTTAGATGTATCAACATTGTATTAAATTATGTAGAGTTAATCCATGACATTAGCATTACATTGTGTAGCACTAATAAAAAATGTCAAAATTATCCCTATAAAATTCTATATATCTAACAATACCCTCTAATTTTTAAAATTTTTAAAATAAATAAAGCTGCATTTAATAGATAAATTATAAAATCAAATTTATTTTTTAAAAATAAAGAAATGATGAAGGAGTCACCGTCCCTATTGGATGACTTAAAATTTATTTTAAAATCAATGAATGCTAGCTATCAACATAATCAATCATTCTGGCAGGTAATTTTAAGTCAGATAAGTAAACTAATAACTTACAATGTGAATGGTCCTGAAGGATTGAGATATTGACTCAAAGCCCAAACCTGTACTTAGCCTAAAAAGATCCATCTAATAGCATATAGAACTTCAAGCTATTTTTAGTTTCAATGCATGCTTCTCACGTGCAAGGGTGTCATTTTCTTTATTTTTATAGGTCGTCTAGGACTGAAATGCACTTGCACGTTGTCTAATATTAAATAATCACTATGGGTTGATTTGAGCTGCAAATACTGAGAATCATTTTGACTTTGATATCATGTGAAACTTTTGGAGTTTTTTAAACTGAATTCTTAACCAATACATTACTTAGCTAGTTTATAATCACAAACAACTTTCATGTTCCTGAAATCACAGCAACAGAAATTAATGCTGGCTCATCGAGATCATCTATAACAAAGTAGAACTGGAGAAAACAACAAAGAATCTGGCTGGTACTACAGAGAATTAATGGAGCTTGAACTGCATAGATTTGGTGATATCGGAGAATGATCTTCAAGCAGTCATGCATGCATTGCACGGCAAGGTCTTGAGCTTCATGAGCTACAGGATTCTGAGCAACTTCTTTTTTCAGCTTAACATTACTTCCCAAAAGCAAAAAAAATTAGTCTATCAATAGAAAATATAGTGATGTGTGGATCTTTTGATGCGTTCGAAACTAGCAAGTATACTAGTCGCACAAGTAATAAAGTGATAAGTAAGATATCGTTCCCACGAGGATTGATTCTAATTGAATTTGTTATTTCCAACAACAATAAACTAAACAGGGGGGTTTTTTGTTGAATGTTTTACTAAATGAAATAAGAATGCAAGTAAAGAATAACAAAACAGAAAGTAAATTTGAATGAAAAATCATGGGAGAAAGCTGGTTAAGGGATCCTTCTCTACCACAAGATATGGATTTGCGAATTAATTGTAGAATTGTCATCTAATTACAGCATTGAAGTTATCAACCGTAGATAATAACAAGCTCTATTACTCCAATCTTTCCTTACTTTGTTGTTAAATAAAACAAGCTCTTTATTTAATCTCTATCCATTAAACAACCTAGAACAAGCTCTCTGAGTTTAATTCAATTGATGCATTATGATAATAAAGATAGGTTGATCTAAGCAATAAACACACAAGCTCGGATTATTTAACTTAGGTTATATTCTCCAATTGCAATCTCTTATCACAATTTTGCTACTAATGATTAAAAATTCAAGACAATTACGGATCAAGATTTCTAATCTAGCAATAGACAACAACCAGATTATATTCAGTTGCCCATTCCAAATACAATCAGTAAGCAATCATAAGCATTAGATATGGGAAAATACAAGCAACTTCAATTAGAGAATTGGATAACAACTTCTTGCACAATCAACTCACAAAAACCATATCAAGGTCTTTGAAATCACCCTCAACCAATTCAGATTCAGTTACACATGTTTAAGAACGTGGTAAATACAATACAACATGGAGACATTCCAGAAAAATGAAAGGGAAGGGAAAAACTTAGCAAATTTGATGTAATTCTCTTTGGATTGTAGTTCTTCCTCTTTCCAAGCTTCTTTCTCCTTCAAGAACTCCAAGAGATGAAAGAATTCCAGAGCTTCAGCCTCCACCACGTTCTCCCCTCTTCAAGTTATGAAAATAAAACCCTAAAATGTGTTTAAATACTCTGCTACAGTGACTTGCTACAGTGCCCCATATTATACATGCTACAGTGCTTGTGGACCATATTATACATGCTACAGTGCTTGTGGAATTATATTTCTATACATCTTACACTGTTTTGATTACAACTTTTGGTACACTGAATGGATTTATAAACCGTAAATTTCTCCAGAAAATAGACTTCGAGAGCTTTCCAACGGTAGATAACATGTCATCGGGTTCATTGTATATCAATACAATTAAATCCGAGAAGATCACTGACTAGCATAGGTGAAAATGAAGGGTTTTACTCCATTTTTGTGCAAGTTGCTCCAAAACTCCTACAAACATCAAAACCACACAAAAACATAAAAATACCAATGAATATAGCAAAGAAAAATGGACGAATTGATATAAAAGTAATACATAAATAGACACCTATCAAATTCCCCCACACTTAGACTTTGCTAGTCCTCGAGCAACTAAAATGATACGAAACAAAACTAAACCTAAACAGAATCAGAGAAAAATTAAAACACACCAATGCTTCAACTTGAAAATAGGCCTCACAGATTGTACTTAATTATAACCCAAGGAATACTTCAAAATAATGCACTTGATCAAGAATTTTATCTCAAAATTAGTTTCGCTTCACTTCAATTCCTCAAGTGTGTGTGTGTAGAGCCATTCTCACCTAATCACTTGTAACCCGGATGAGTTTATGCATAAAAATAAATCATATTTAATATTGAAGATGTGTGTATAAATGAACTCCATAGGCCTGCTTTTCAAGTCACTCTCCACTAATGTAGATATGCACAACACCAAGGATCAAGTAGACTTTATTAAGCTTGTAACGTTTGGCTTGGGTGAAGGTATGATAAAGGATAATAATTAGGCTCAAATCACCCACAAACACATAAAATCATTCAATATTATGTGGAGCTCAAGCCCATGACATAAAAATTCATTCTTATTCATCAAATGACTCTCCCAAACTTATTCAGAACACTCGAACTCTTTTTTTTTCTTTTTTCTTTTTTTTCTTTTTTCTTTTTTTTTTTGTAGAAAGCAAAAGAAACTACACCCCCACACTTTGTTGTTTCATTCTTTTTAAGAACGCCCAAGGGTATAGAACTCTTTTTTTTTCTTTTTTTTCTTTTTTTTTTTTAAACTGCAATTCCACTCCCCCACACTTAAACAATACATTGTCCTCAATGTTTAAGTACGTGGAAGATAAGTACAGATTTTTTTTCTCTTCTTTTTTTTTTTTTTTTTTACAAACATAATAAAACTCACTTGCATTGCTCATGGCAGAATCCAACCTCCTCTAACTTCCCTAAACCAGAACATAGCTCAAAATGTAATTGCGAATGATTTACATGCTCATAGGTAAGGGATAAACTGTTTGGAACAAATTCAATTAAGGTTAAGAAATCTTTTAGTGAGTTAACAAAGAAAAAGGTTTACAGATGCTCAAAGGGGTAACTAGGGATCAATTTTAATCAAGGTTGGCTCTTAAGGCTCAAACGGTCCAAAGATGGCCGAAATCATTTCCCTAATGTTGCACAGTCTAGGATTTCGCCTCGAGTGACCATCAAACAAGTTCTAGAATTCATCGAAATCTGAAGAAACACTTAAATTACATAAACTTTCTCTAATAAACAAATAACTCAGTGATAATAGCTCAGTGCTCATTGTTGCGCAAGGAATCAAAGGTAAAGCGAAAACCAATAAACATTTTAAGCACACAGATCCATGCATCATTTATCATTTTTCAAGAGTTATTCTTAATTCAATCATTATCTTATCATCGACCCACAAAATGCAAGAAAATAGGTACGTGGCGTTGTTACACCTGAGTCAAGATTGTATATTTCAACAATCCTTAGGACCAGTAGCCCGCAGACTTAAGGTTTCCAGCCTATATACCTTTATTATGAAAGAAACACTTCAAACAACATGAAATAACCAAACTACAGATTTATTTCGAGAGAATGCGTTTCAAGGGTAAAGAAACCCCATATTCTGCCATTCTCAGGTTTTTCCACAATTGTTTTTTTTTAATCAAAACTGATAACGATAAAAACACATAACAACTCTAAATTACGCAAAACTAAACTCACTCATAAAATAACAAAGTTCAACAAGTCAGCAAACAAAACAAGTTAGTTAGAATGGGTCTACAAAGTTTAGAAGTTAGCCTCCTTATTCAGCCATTATGGATTGAAGAGATCCAGAATGCGTTTCAAGAGAACTTGAACTTTTTAAGCCACCACTCTAAAAAACCGAGATTAGAAAATATTACCTGGGACGAAAGAAATAACCTGAAAAAGCTCAAAAGAAACGACATGAAAAATCTCAAATAAACATACTAAAAAGAAAAGCAAACAAAAACGAAGCAAACCAGCAAATAGAGATTACAGATGGAGGGTTAAATCCGGTTGACGCCTTTTGTTGCCTTCTCCAAACCAATTTATCCGAGCCATTGTTGGATCAGGTGAATAGACGAATTCTTGTAGTTTGTCAATTAACTCTCCTGCAGTTGACGCTTTAACCAGCATTTGCCTTGCTGACGGTGAGATGAAATTTTTTTCTACAGCTTGATCAAGAAAGGACAACAAACCATCAAAAAAATTATTAACATTTAACAAACCAATGGGTTTCCGATGGATGTTTGGCTGTGCCCAAGAGGTGATTTGAAATATCTCCTCTAATGTACCATAACCACCGGGCAAAGCTATAAATGCATCAGATTTAATGACCATATGTGCAATACGCTCATGCATGCTAGAGACCTGTAACTCTTCCTCCATTATGTTGCCTATGATATCTCGCACAGCTAATGGTTTAGGGCTAATGCCGAGAACTTTACTTCCTCCCAAGGATGCAGCTGTCGACACACACCCCATTAACCCAAGACTACCCTCTCCATAAATCAAATGAATACCCCTCGCAGCTAATGTCCTACCAAGATCAAGAGCTGCTGTTGTAAACTCTCCATCTTTACCAATTGCGATCCACAAAATACGCATATATTTTGGAGTCGCCGAATTGGTGTTTTCTCCATTTCTACAAGTGCTCTAACCTTGTGTAAGACAATGATGCACGTTAGGTAATATGCTTTTCAATTGTAAGACAGGTTATAATAATGACATTTGAAAATATGGAGAATGGATATATACACACGTAAAACTCTCAAATTTGACACATGGAGACATAATTTCGGTGGGGGTTGCTCGATGCAGATTTATCGCCCCAAGATTTGAAAAAAAATGAGATATGCTTTCGGCGGGGTTTGACAAAACCTACACACTTGTCTCCCACGTGAAGCATGGAAAATGGAGATATACTTTCGGCGGGGGTTGACAAAACCGCCGCACTTGTCTCCCACGTGAAGCATGAAAAGTAAAGATATACTTTCGGCTGAGGTTGACAAAACCTCCACACTTATCTCCCACGTGTACTTATGCCATAGGGTAGTCATATGGTTTGTCAAAAAGAAACTTGAAATTAAAACAAACAAAATCAACAAACAACAATAATACAAAAACAACATTGGTAATCAGATCAAACGAAACAAGAAAAAAGAAATTTGACAACAACACACATTCAAATATACAAGTAGTTGTGATTGTGGCTCACATCTTCCTCTGGTTTTACGTCCAGTAACGGCTGGAACGCCTTCTATGAGTCGTGGATTTGCTTCCCATCCAGTTTTCTTATAAACTGGCAAACAGGGTCGTTTTTAGTCAATTCCCTAGACTATAACACTGCAATTCATCACGAAATTGTGTCCATAGATTAAGCAATTCACGCTGAACAAGTCCATAAGAATGTGACTCGAGAGTTAACAAAACATTATCCAGCGACTCATTACTCAAACCATTCTTAATAAATGAAAGTTTATCTTCTCTATTACTGGACGCAAAACCTAATGAACGACAAGTCTGGTTACAATTCCATCGAGCACATTTATAACATACTTGTAACCTTTTCGCTCTTCGCCTCTTGGCGTAGTAGCTCTTTCCTAGACAGGCATGTATTTTGCGAGATTAATGTCCGGCTCACCGGACAATCTCACCTTGGCTTCGATAAGCCATCGATATCAGCAGGCACATTTAAGAGCATCAATGCCCAAAGTCTAGTCATCCGTACTTTATAAATTTTAAACACAGCATTTTGAGGAAGTGAAGGGAAATATTTACGAAGGTTTGATAGAAAGATATCTGCATCCATTGAAGAGAAGAAAAGGAGAGATATTACCGATAATGCGATTGAGTCTGTTCTTCTCCAAGATATGCACGTTTCAAACCTTCGGGCAATGGTTTCAACTCCCCTTCGAATGTTTCCCCAAGCTGATCAATTTGATGGCCTACGAATGGAATCTCCTCGAGAAACAAAAATTGATCATTACTACCTTATTTTATTTTTTCTTTTCTTTTCTTTTATTTATTTTTCAAAAACATTGGGTTGCCTCCTAATAAGCGCTTGGTTTAACGTCCTCAGCCCGACGTTGGTTCCATCATGGGAGGATCCAATCTCCGCTGTGCTTCTCTAATGGGCTTGGATCCTTCTTCCAACAAGAAATGGTGCAAGCATATGGCTGGGCCTTGGATGTTAGCAATCGTCCACTTAATCGCTGTTTTGTGAACTCTAAGTACTCGGACGCGTTTCTCTTCTTGTAGTGGTGCAAGGCCCATTTCTATTGTAACTAGCAAAGGATCTTTGTCACCCAAAAACACATGCCTCAAATAATCTGGAAGTAGCTTAAGCTCCAAGGTATTTGGCTTTCCTCACAAAGGGGAAAAAAAGGGGGGGGGGGGAAAGAAGTTTCTCATTAGATAAAAGAATAAGTCAACGTAACGAAACATCAACCTGTTTGTTGATATAGCTCTAGTCTCATCCAAGCTTGTCACAGCTTCCTCCACTTCTTTAGACACTTGTATCAGCTTTCTTGGTTCTTTGAAACTTTTCTATCCTTATGTGTTCACTAATAGCAACATCCACTCCATTCTTGCGAGTTAACTCAAAAAATTGTTGTGGCAAATAATCAATAACGTCAAATGCAAAAACAGAATGTAAGTCATTAGAGTACCTCATTTCCTCAAAAATATTAAAACATATCACCTTGCCATCAAACTCTATGGTCAAAGTGCCATAATGAACATCAATCTTGAATCTAGCAGTTTTCGAGAATGGCCTCCCTAAAAGAATCGGTGTTGGATTAGGAGATGTCTCATCCTCTATTTTAAGGACATAGAAGTCTGCTGGAAAACCAATTGATTCACCTGCACAAGCACATCTTCCACAACTCTTTTGCGATATGCATTAAAATGATCAGCAAACTGAATGGTACTACCAGTTTTCGCAAAAGGTCTAAGATTAAGAAGCATAAATAGAATATGGCATCATGACATTAATAGATGCTCCTAACTCTAACATAGCTCTTTCAAACTTGGTATTACCAATGGTGCATGGAATGGTGAACGTACCTGGATCTTTGCATTTGGGAGGAATTTTTCTTTGCAATACAGCTGAAACATTTTCCCCCACACTATTTATCATTCCTCAACTTTCTCTGTTGGAGCATAATCCTAGAAATTTTGTACAACGAGGTACTTGCTCAATAGCATCCAGAAGTGTTATATTTACCTCGATTTTGTGAGAAGTTTCCAGGATTTCTTGTTCTTGTTTCTCCTTCGATTGTGCAAATCTACTAGAAAAAGTGGAGGAGAAACATATGAAGGAATGGGAGTTATAGGATTTACCTGAGAAGCCAGTGTTTTGCCTGGTGGGAAGTTGGTTGTCATCTCCTTCATCAGTTTGTGATTTCTTTGGCAGGACATCTAGTGCTCTTCATTTTGCAAAGTTATCGCACAAGAATTCTCTCTTGGATTGATCACCGTTTGACAAGATAATTCTTCTGAGCCTTGGCCCTCGAATTTGCTCATGCTAGTGGCCAATTGTCCCATTTGATTTGCCAGGTTTTGGATACTTGCCCCAGTTTCCTGCTGGAATTGTATTGTGTTAGTGGCAAGTGCATTAACAATGTCCTGGAGAGACATACCTGAGTTTTGTGAAGCTGGTTGCGGTGCTGGATGTGGCATTGGTGGTGGTTGCATTTGAAAAGTTGCTGCACTCTAGGTTGATTGAAACCTTGTGGCCGATTTGGTATCACATTTGGAGTGATTAGTTGATGATTCCAGTAACTGAAATTATGTTGATCTTCCCATCCAGCATTGTAAGTGCTAGAGAAAAGATCATACCATTGCCTCGTTTGTCCTGGAAATCCACCCATGGCATTGGCTTGTTCCATATATTCTTCTTGTAAAGTTGGATACATGTCGATTGGAGGCTCCATCGTAGAATATATCCCACATTCATAAGATTTTTGCATATCTCCTACAGCCATGTTTTCCACAAGAGAGGTTAGCTCAGAAAGTTGTTGTTCAATGTTCGGAGTGCTTACTTCATTTACTCTCCATGGTACTTGTGGCTCAAATCCGCTACTGAATTGATAGAAGTTTACTGCCATGTTGTGTAAACACAAACAATCAGAAAAGAAAAACAAAGAAAATATGAATCAACAATGAAAAAAAAATAACAAATCGATTAGAAAATCAATCCCCGGCAACGGCGCCAAAAACTTGATGCGTTCGAAACTAGCAAGTATACTAGTCGCACAAGTAATAAAGTGATAAGTAAGATATTGTTCCCACGAGGATTGATTCTAATTGAATTTGTTATTTCCAGCAACAATAAACTAAACAGGGGGGATTTTTGTTGAATGATTTACTAAATGAAATAAGAATGCAAGTAAAGATTAACAAAACAGAAAGTAAATTTGAATGAAAAATCAATGGGAGACACTTGGTTAAGAGTTCATTCTCTGCCACAAGATATGAATTTATGAATTAACATAGAATTGTAATCCAATTACAGCATTGAAGTTATCAACCGTAGATAACAACAAGCTCTGTTATCCCAATCTTTCCTTACTTTGTTGTTAAATAAAAAAAGCTCTTTATTTAATCTCTATCCATTAAACAACCTAGAACAAGCTCTCTGAGTTTAATTCAATGGATGCATTATGATAAGAAAGATAGGTTGATCTAAGCAATAAACACACAAGCTCGGATTATTTAACTTGGGTTATATTCTCCAATTGCAATCTCTGATCACATTTTTGCTACTAATGATTAGAAATTCAAGACAATTACGGATCAAGATTTTCTAATCTAGCAATAGACAATATTCAGATTATATTCAGTTGGCCACCCAAATACAATCAGCAAGTAATCATAAGCATTAAACATGGAAAAATACAAGCAACTTCAATTAGAGAATTGGATAATAATTTCTTGCACAATCAACTTACAAACACCATATCAAGGGCTTTGAATCACCCTCAACCAAGTCAGATTTAGTTACACATGTTCAAAAACGTGGTAAATACAATACAACATCGAGACATTCCAGAAAATGAAAGGGAAGGGAAAAACTTAGCAAATTTGATGTAATTCTCTTTGGATTGTAGTTCTCCCTCTTTCCAAGCTTCCTTTCTCCTTCAAGAACTCCAAGAGATGAAAGAATTCCAGAGCTGCAGCCTCCACCACGTTCTCCCCTCTTCAAGTTATCAAAATAAAACCCTAAAATGTGTTTAAATACTCTGCTACAGTGACTTACTACAGTGCCCCGTATTATACATGCTACAGTGACTTGTGGAATTATATTTCTATACATCTCACACTGTTTGATTACAACTTTTGGTACACTGAATGGATTTATAAACCGTAAACTTCTCCAGAAAATAGACTTCGAGAGCTTTCCAACGGTATATAACATGTCGTCGGGTTCATTGTATATCAATACAATTAAATCCGAAAAGATCACTGACTAGCAGAGGTGAAAATGAAGGGTTTTACTCCATTTTTGTGCAAGTTGCTCCAAAACTCCTACAAACATCAAAACCATACAAAAACATAAAAATACCAAGGAATATAGCAAAAAAACATGGACGAATTAATATAAAAGTAATACATAAATAGACACCTATCAATGGTTCGTGAATCCATTTAGTGTACCGAAAGTTATGACCAAAATGGTTGAGAAGTGCAGAATTGTGATTCCACAAATCACTGTAGCATGTTATTATACGAGACACTGTAGCAAATTACTGTAGCAGAGTATATAAACATATTTTAGGGTTTTATTTAGAGAAGAAAGAAGCGAGGAGAATGAGTTGGAGGCTATCTCTCTGGATTTCTCTCATCTCTTGGAGTTCTTGAAGGAGAAAGAAGGCTTGGAAAGAGAAAGAACTACAATCCTAAAGAGATTTTCAAAGGATTTGCTAAGTTTTTCCTTTCTCTTTCATTTTCTGGAATGTCTCTATGTTGTATCATATTTATGACGTTTTTGAACATTTGTAACTAAATCTGATTTGGTTGAGGGTGATTTTAAAGCCCTTGATATGGTTTTTGTGAGTTGATTGTGCAAGAAATTGTTATCCAATTCTCTAATTGAAGTTGCATGTATTTTCTCATATTTAATGCTTATGATTGCTTGCTAATTGTATTTGGGTGACCAACTGAATAGAATCTAGTTATTATCTATTGCTTGACTAGAAATCTTGATCCGTAATTGTCTTGAATTTCTAATCGTTAGTAGCAAAATTGTGATCGGAGATTGCAATTGAAAAATATAACCTGAGTTAAATAATCCGAACTTGTGTGGTTATTGCTTAGATCAACCTATCTTTCTTATCATAATGCTTCCATTGAATTAAATTTAGAAAGCTTGTTCTAGGTTGTTTAATGATAGAGATTAAATAAAGAGCTTGTTTTATTTAACAACAGAGTAAGGAAAGATTGGGGTAACAGAGCATGTTGTTATCTACGATTGATAATTTCAATAGTGTAATTGAATGATAATTCTATGGTTAATTTGTAAATTCATATCTTGTGGTAGAGAATGATCCTTTAACCAAGTTTCTCTCATTGATTAGTTTTCACTCCATTTAACCTTGTGTTGTGTTATTCTTCATTTACCTTCGTATTCTGTTTAATTAATCATTCAACCAACCCCCACCCCTCCCCCTCCTCATTTAGTTTATTATTGCTGTCTAATAACAAATCTAATTAGAAACAATCCTTGGGAACAATATCTTACTCATCACTTTATTACTTGTGCGACTGGTATACTTGCTAGTTTCGAATGCATCAAGTTTTTTGCGCCGTTGCCGGGGATTTCTAATCTATTTGTTATTTTGTTTTTACTATTAATTCTTGATTTTTATTTTTTTCTGATTGTTTGTGTTTAGGCTTTTATGTTCGAGGGAGAAGAGGACCAACGACTTAAACGAATTAAGGAGTTTCTTGAATCCTCGAATTTAAGACTAAATCGGTCAATCTCAACTCCACCTCCGAAATTTGACCTTGTACGACATACTTCCCTTCCATCTTCTTGCAGTTTAATCAAATCTAAATCGGAAGTAATGGCGGTGTAAAACAATTAGACTCTTAAAGACTTAGCGGCTCCAATTATTGATCAACAACCGTTGTGCATAAATCCCAATCTTGAGGTAGAATTTGAGCTTAAATCTAGACTAATTCATCTCTTGCCTACATTTCATGGTTTTGCAAGAAAGGATCTTAACAAACACCTCAAAGAATTTCATGTAGTATGCTCAAGTATGAAGCCAACTGGCATTTCTGAGGAGCAAATAAAATTGAGAGTTTTCCCATTCTCATTAGCAGATTCGGCGAAAGATTCGCCATACTATCTACCACAGGGTACCATCACCACGTGGAATGAGATAAGTAAACTCTTTTTGGAGAAATACTTTCCCACCTCGAAAGCTACAAACATTAGAAAAGACATTTGTGGCATTCGACAACATAACGGAGAATCACTTTATGAATATTGGGAGAGATTTAAAAGGTTATGTGCTAGCTGTCCACACCACCAAATTAGTGATGGACTCCGTATTCAATTTTCTATGAGAGTCTCCTACCAATAGGAGTATGATTGATGCTGCTAGTGGTGGAGCACTAGTTAATAAAACACCGGAAGTTGCGAGACATTTGATTAGCGACATGGCAGCGAACTCCCAACAATTCAACAGCCGATTTGAGCCACAACTACCAAAGAAAGTAAATGAGGTAAGTACTCCAAACATTGAACAACAACTTTCTGAGCTTACCTCTCTTGTAAAAAAATGGTTGTAGGACATATGCAGTAATCTTATGCATGTGGGATATGTTTTACCACGGAGCATCCAACCGACATATGTCCAACTTTGCAAAAAGGAGATACGGAACAAGCCAATGCCATGGGTGGATTTCCAAGACAACCAAGGCAAAGGTATGACCCCTTCTCTAATACTTATAATATCGGATGGAGAGATCACCCTAATTTTAGTTATGGGAATCGTCAACCAATCGCCCCAAATGCCATACCAAATCGGCCACCAGGTTTCAATCAACCAAGAGTGCAGCAACCATTTCAAATGCAACCACCACCAATACCACAACCAGCACCACAACCAGCTCCACAAAACTCAGGTATGTCTCTCCAGGATATTTTTAAAGCACTTGCCACTAACACAATGCAATTTCAGCAAGAAACTAGGGCAAGTATCCAAAACCTGGAAAATCAAATGGGACAATTGGCTACTAACATGAGCAAATTCAAGGGTCAAGGCTCAGGAAAATTACCTTGTCAAACAGTGATCAATCCAAGAGAGAATGCTAGCGCGGTAACTTTGAGAAGTGGAAAGCAATTAGAGGTCCCCCTAAAAAAGTCACAATCTAATGAAGGGGATGACACCACTTCCACCATGAACAAAACATCATCTTCGAAAGTAAATCTTAAAACTCCTATTCCTTCTTATGTTACTCCTCCACCTTTTCCTAGCAAATTTGCAAAATCAAAGAAGGAGGAATAAGAACAGGAAATCTTGGAGACTTTTCGTAAGATCGATGTAAATATACCACTTTTGGATGCTATCAAGCAAGGAGCTCGTTATGCAAAATTTCTCAAGAAGTTATGCACCAACAAGAGAAAGTTAAATGGAAATGAGAAAGTAAGTGTGGGGGAAAATGTTTCAGCTGTACTACAAAGAAAAATTCCTCTAAAGTGCAAAGATCCAGGTACATTTACCATTCCATGCACCATTGGTAATACCAAGTTTGAAAGAGCTATGTTAGATTTAGGGGCATCTATTAATGTCATGCCATATTCTATTTATGCTTCTTTGAATCTTGGACCCCTTGCGGAAACTAGTATTATCATTCAACTTGATGATCGTTCTAATGCATATCCCAAGGGAGTTGTGGAAGATGTGCTTGTATAGGTGAATCAATTGGTTTTCCTAGTAGACTTCTATGTTCTTGAAATGGAGGATGAGACATCTCTTAATCCAACACCGATTCTTTTAAGGAGACCATTCTTGAAAACTACCCGAGCCAAGATTGATGTTCATGATGGCACTCTCACCATGGAGTTTGATGGCGAGGTGATCCGTTTCAATATTTTTGAGGCAATGAGATACCCCAGTGACTTGCATTCTGTTTTTGCAGTTAATGTTATTGATTCTTTGGCACAAAAACTTTTTGAGTTAACTCGCAAGGATGCATTGGAAGTAGCCATTAGTGAGCACATTGGGGCAGAAAATTCCAGAGAATCGAGGAAGTTGATACAAGGGTCTAAAGAAGTGGAGGAAGCTGTGGCAAGCTTGGATGAGACTATAGCTATCACCACAAACAGGTATGATGTTTCGTACATTGAATTGCCTTTATCTAATGAGAAACTTCTTCCTTCTGTGATGAAAGCACCTGCCTTGGAGCTTAAGCCTCTTCCAGATCATTTGAAGCATGTATTCTTGGGTGAGAAAGATACTTTGCCAGTCATAATAGCAAAGGGCCTTGCACCACAACAAGAGGAGAAACTCATCTGAGTGCTTAGAGATCACAAAACAGCTATTGGGTGGACAATTGCTGACATCAAAGGTATTAGCCCAGCCATATGCAAGCCCACTAGAGAAGCACAGCGGAGGTTGAATCCTCCCATGATGGAAGTTGTCAAGAAAGAGATCCTCAAACTGTTAGACATGGGTGTGATTTATCCAATTTCAGACATCAGGTGGGTGAGCCCACTCCAAGTTGTTCCACAGAAATCTGATGTTACAGTGGTTAAGAATGATAATAATGAGCTAGTTCCCACTCGTATCCAAACCGGATGGCAGGTTTGTATTGGTTATCGGAAGCTTAATTCAGTAACTCGCAAGGATCACTTTCCCTTGCCATTATTGATCAAATGTTGGAGAGGTTAGCAGGTCATTCTCACTACTGTTTTCTTGATGGATACTCAGGATATAATCAAATTGTCATTGCCCCTAAGGACCAAGAGAAAACTACATTCACATGCCCATTAGGTACATTTGCCTATCGATGCATGCCATTCAGTCTTTGCAATGCCCCTGCCACTTTCCAAAGGTGGATGGTAAGTATTTTCTCTGATTATGTCAAGAACATTATTAAGGTATTTATGGATGACTTTAGTATTTTTAGTGATTCTTTTGATAAATGCCTTGACAACCTTACACTTATACTTCAAAGATGTATCGAAACTAACCTTATTCTGAATTGGAAAAAATGTCATTTTATGGTAGATCAGGGTATAGTTTTGGGACATGTTATTTCTGCTAGGGGTATAGAAGTTGATAAACCTAAGATAGACCTTATATGTTCCTTACCACCCCCCACAAGTGTGCGGGATATTCGTTCTTTTCTTGGTCATGCAGGTTTCTATCGAAGGTTCATAAGAGATTTTTCGAAGATAACATTGCCCCTATGTAGATTGCTATAGAATGATGTGGCCTTTGAATTTGATGAGAAATGCAATAAGGCATTTAAGAAACTGAAGGAACTCTTGACTTCAGCTCCAGTGATCTAATCTCCAAATTGGGATCATCCATTCAAGATCATGTGCGATGCAAGTGACTATGCTGTGGGTGCCGTCTTAGGTCAACGAATTGACAAAATTCCACACGCCATTTACTATACATCTCAGACTTTAAATGATGCTCAGCTTAATTATTCTACCACTGAGAAAGAGCTGCTAGCGGTTATTTTTGCTTTAGAAAAGTTTTGTTCTTATTTGATTGGTACTAAAGTAACCATTTATTCTAATCATGCAGCCTTGAGGTACTTGCTCACAAAGAAGGATGCTAAACCAAGGCTTATCAAGTGGATACTCTTCTTACAAGAATTTGACTTGGAGATCAAAGATAAAAGGGGAAGTGAAAACTTAGTTGCAGACCATCTTAGTTGCCTTGTCCATGATGAGGATGCACTACCATTACAAGAAAGTCTCCTGGATGAACAAGTACTGTCTCTACGTGCAGTAGGCCTTTCGTATGTAGATATTGTCAACTAATTAGTTACCAAGAAGCTACCACATGACTTGACTTGAGCTCAAAGAGAGAAGATCAAAAACATTGCTAAGCACTACATATGGGACGATCCGTACTTATGGAAGCATTGTTCTGACCAAGTGATAAGAAGGTGCGTTTCTGAATCTGAATTTAATTCAATTTTAACCTTCTGTCATTCTTATGCATATGGAGGTCACTTCATACCAAAAAGAACAGCCTTCAAAGTTCTTGATTGTGGATTCTACTGGCCATCATTGTTCAAAGATGCATATCTATTTGTAAAGCTTGTGACCGTTGTCAAAGGACAGGTAATTTAAGTGCCAAAAATCAAATGCCACAAACCTCTATACTTATTGTTGAAATATTTGATGTGTGGGGTATTGATTTCATGGGTCCTTTTCCCTCATCTTTTGGTAATGTTTACATTATACTTGCTGTGGATTATGTTTCTAAATGGGTGGAAGCAAAAGCTACGAGAACTAATGATTCTAAAGTTGTTGTAGATTTTGTGAAATCTAACATTTTTACAAGATTTGGAACACCAAGAGCCATAATTAGCGATAGAGGGACACACTTCTGCAACAGATCATTTGAAGCCTTGCTCAAGAAATACAACATCACTCACAGGGTGTCTACTGCATATCATCCACAAGCCAGTAGTCAAGTTGAAGTTTCAAATCGAGAAGTCAAGTCCATCCTCGAGAAGACAGTGAATCCGAACAGAAAAGATTGGAGCCTACGACTTGATGATGCACTATGGGCATACCGGACTGCTTACAAGACACCTATTGGTATGTCTCCGTATAGGTTAGTCTATGGTAAGCCATGCCACCTTCCAGTAGAGCTCGAACACAAAGCATGGTGGGCAGTAAAGCTATGTAACATGGATATGGATGCTGCTAGAGAACAAAGGAAGCTTCAACTGCAAGAATTGAAAGAACTTAGAAATGATGCCTATGAGAATTCAAAAATTTACAAGGAGAGAACTAAGGCATTTCATGATAAGATGATCTCCCGGAAGAATTTTGAAATAGGACAGAAAGTCCTTTTATTTCATTCTCATCTCAAGTTATTTCTAGGTAAATTACGTTCTTGATGGGTTGGACCCTTTGTTATTACTGATGTCTTTTCTCATGGTGCAGTGGAAATCAAGAGCTTAAAAACTGACAAAGTATTCAAGGTGAATGGACACAGGTTGAAGCCTCACTATGAAAATTCAGTGATGCAGGACATCGAGGAGGTACCTCTATACGAGCCAACTTATCTTGATGGGTGAAGGTCAGTAACGTCAGGCTGAGGATGTTAAACCAAGCGCTTATCGAGAGGCAACCCAATGTTTTTGAAAAATGAAAAAAAAATTAACGAAAAAAATAATAATAAAAAAAAGAAGTAAAGAAGGTAATGATGATCAATTTTTGTGTCTTGAGGAGATTCCTCTCGTGGGCATTTTCCATCATAATTGATCAGGTTTTATCTCTCTTCGCCATCTGTCTCATTTTCTTCATTGTTTGTTTTTTACTTTTGTTTGCTATTGTGTTTTTATTCTTTTATGTGTCTTTATTTTATTTTATTTTCTTTTCTTTTCTTTTCTTGTGTTTAATTTGATTATTCCGTGCTTTGCGCTCATTTGTGCAACAGCTTGAGGAACACCCAAACGGGAACTGAAGCCATTGCCTAAAGGTTTGAAGCGTGCATATCTTGGAGAAGAACAGACTCAAATGCATTATCGGTAATATCTTTCCTTTTCTCCTCTTCAATGGATGCTGATATCTTCCTGTCAAACCTTCGTAAATATTTCCCTTCACTTCCTCAAAATGTTGTGTTCAAAATTTATAAAGTACGGATGACTAGACTTTGGATATTGATGCTCCTAAAAATGCCTGCGGATATCTGGTGGCTTATCGAAGCCAAGGTAAGATTGTCCGGTGGGCCTGATATTGATCTCACAAAATAGATGCCTAGTCTAGGGAAGAGCTACTATGCCAAGAGGCGAAGAGCAAAGAGGTTACAAGTTTGTTATAAATGTGCTCGATGGAATTGTAACCAAAGTTGTCGATCATTAGTTTTGTGTCCAGGAATAGAGAAGATAAACTTTCGTTCATTAAGAATGGTCTAAGTAATGAGTCTCTGGATAATGTTTTATTAACTCTTGAGTCACATTCTTATGGACTTGTTCATCGTGAATTGCTTAATCTATGAACACAATTTCGTGATGAACTGCAGCGTTATAGTCTAGGGAATCTGACTAAGAAAGACCCTGTTTGCCAGTTTATAAGAAAACTGGATAGGAAGCAAATCCCCGACTCATAGAAGGCGTTTCAACCGTTACTAGACGTAAAATCAGAGGAAGATGTGAGCCACAATCACAACTGCTTATATATTTGAATGTGTGTTATTATTGTTGAAATTTATTTTTTTCTTGTTTTGTTTGATTTGATTATTATTGTTGTCTTTATGTTGTTGTTGTTTATTATTTTGTTTGTTTTAATTTCAAGTTTTCTTTTTTTTTTTTTGACAAACCTTATGACTACCCATGACATAAGCATACGTGGGAGTCAAGTGTGGAGGTTTTGTCAACCCCTGCCGAAAGCATATCTCATTTTTCAAATCTTGGGGTGATAAATATGCATCAAGCAACCCTAACCGAAAGTATGTCCCCATGTGTCAAATATGAGAGTATTGCGTGTGCATCCGTCCATTCTCCATTTTTAAATGTCATTATTATAACCTCTTCTACCTTTGAAAAACACAACACCTAACGTGCATCATTGTCTTACACAAGGTTAGGGCACATGTAGAAATGGAGAAAACACCAATTTGGCGATTCCAAAAGATATGCGTATTTTGTAGATCTCAATTTGGTAAAGATAGAGAGTTTACAACAGCAGCTCTTGATCTTGGTAGTGTATTAGCTGAGAGGCGTATTCATTTGGTTTATGGAGGGGGTAGTCTTGGGTTAATGGAGTGTGTGTCAACAGCTGCAACCTTAAGTTGGAGCCAAGTTCTCGGTATTATCCCTAAACCATTAGCTGTATGACATATCATAAGCAAAAATAATGGGGAAAAAGTTACAGGTCTCAAGCATGCATGAGCGTATTGCACATATGCTTCTTGACTCTGATGCATTTATAGCTTTGCCCGGTGGTTATGGTACATTAGAGGAAATATTTCAAATCACCTCTTGGGCACAGCTAAACATTCATCGAAAACTCATTGGTTTGTTAAATGTCAATAATATTTTTGATGGTTTGTTGTCTTTTCTTGATCAAGCTGTAGAACAAAACTTCATCTCACAGTCAGCGAGGTAAATCCTGTTTACAGCTTCAACTATAGAGGAGTTGATTGACAAACTACAAGAATTCGTCAATTTGCCTAATTCAACAAAAGCTCAGATAGATTGGTTTGCGGAAGGCAGTAAAGGTGTAAACCAGATTTAACCCTCCACCTGTAATCTTTATCTGCTGGTTTGCTTCACTTTTGTTTGCTTTCTTTTTGTTGTGTTTATTTGAGATTTTTTAGGTTATTTCTTTTGAGATTTTTCAGGTTATTTCTTTCACCCCAGGTAATATTTTTTAATCTTGCCTTTTAGAGTGGTGGCTTAAAAAGTTAAAGTATCTTGAAACGCATTATGGATCTCTTCAATCCATAATGGCTGAATAAGGAGGCTAACTTTTAAACTTTTTAGACCCATTCTAGCTAACTTGTTTTTGTTTACTGACTGTTGTATTTTGTTATTCTATTAGTAAGTTTAGTTTTATGTAATTTAGAGTTGTTATGCGTTTTTTATCTTTATCAGGTCCGATTAAAAAAAAAAAGTGGAAAAACCTAAGAATGGCATAATATGAGGTTTCTTTAACCCTTGAAACGCATTCTACCTAAATAAATTTGTGGTTTGTTTATTACTGTTGTTTGAAGTGTCTTGTTTCTTGTTTTGTTCATTCATAATAAAGGTATATAGGCTGAAAACCTTAAGTCTGCAGGCTACTAGTCTTAAGGATTGTTGAAATATACAATCTTGACTCAGGTCTAACAACGCCATGTACCTCTTTTCTTGCATTTTGTGGGCCGATGATAAGGCAATGATTGGATTGAGAATAACTCTTGAAAAATGATAAATGATGCATAGATCTGTGGGCTTGAAATGGTTATTGGTTTTTGCTTTACCTTTGATTCCTTGTGCAACATTAAGCACTGAGCCATTATCACTGAGTTATTTGTTTACTTAAAGAAGGTTTATGCAATTTAAGTGTTTCTTCAGATTTCATTGAATTCTAGAACTTGTTTGATGGTCACTCGAGGCGAAATCATAGACTGTGCAACATTAGGGAAATGATTTAGGCCATCTTTCGACCGTTTAAGCCTTAATAGCCAACCTTGATTGAAATTGATCCCTAGTTACCCCTTTGAGCCTCTTTAAGTCTTTTTCCTTGTTAACTCACTAAAAGATTTCCCAACCTCAGATGAAATTTTTTCAAACAGTTTATCCTTTACCTATGAGCATGTAGATCATTCACGATTACTTTTTGAGCTATGTTATGGTTATAGGAAGTTAAAAGAGGTTAGGTTGTGTCATGAACAATGAAATTGAGTTTGATTGTGTTTGTACAAAGAAGAAAAAGAAAAAAAAAATCTATACTTATCTTGCACGTGCTTAAACATTGAGGACAATGTGTTGTTTAAGTGTGGGGGATGGGAAGTGTAGTAAAAAAAAAGAAGAGAAAGAGAAGAAAAAGAGATCTATACCCTTGAGTGTTCTTAAAAAGAATAAAACAACAAAGTGTGGAGTTATAGTTTCTTTTGTGTTATAAAAAAACAATAATAAAAAGAGAGATCGAGTGTTCTAAATAAGCTTGGGGAAGTCACTTGGTGAATTGAAATGAATTTTTTTTATGTTATGGGGTTGAGCTCTACATAGTCTTAAATGATTTATGTGTTTGTGGGTGATTTGAGCCAAATTATTATCCTTTATCATACCTTCACCCAAGCCAAACGTTACAAGCTTAATTAAGCCCTACTTGATCCTTAGTGTTGTGCTTTGTCTACATTAGTGGAGAGTGACTTGAAAAGCAGGCCTATGGAGTTCATTTATATGCACATCTTCACTATTAAATATGATTCATTTTTATGCATAAACTCATCTGGGTTACAGGTGATTAGGTGAGAATGGCTCTACACACACGCACTTGAGGAATTGAAGTAGAGCGAAACTAATTTTTGTGATGAAATTCTTGATTAAGTGCATAATTTTGAAGTTTTCTTGGGTTATAATTAAGTACAATCTTTGAGGCCTATTTGCAAGTGGAAGCATTTGTGTGTTTTAATTTTTTCTTTGATTCTATTTAGATTTAGTTTTGTTTTCATATCATTTTAGTTGCTTGAGGACTAGCAAAGTCTAAGTGTGGGGGAATTTGATAGGTGTCTATTTTATACATTATTTTCATATCAATTCGTCTATATTTCTTTGCTATATTCCTTGGTATTTTTATGTTTTTGTGTGGTTTTGATGTTTGTAGGAGTTTTGGAGGAACTCATACTAAATTGGAGTAAAACCCTTCATTTGTACCTCTGCCAGTCAACCAACTTTTTGGGTTTAATTGTATTGATATACAATGAACCAGATGATGTGCTATATACCATTGTAAAGCTCTAGAAGTCTATTTTTTAGAGAAATTTACGGTTCGTGAATCCATTTAGTGTACAGAAAGTTATGACCAAAATGGTGTGAGAAGTGCAGAATTGTAATTCCACAAATGACTGTAGCATGTTATTATACGGGGGCACTGTAGCAAGTTACTGTAGCAGAACATATAAATATATTTTAAGGTTTTATTTAGAGAAGAAAGAAGGGGGGAGAACGAGTTGGAGGCTGTCTCTCTGGATTTCTCTCATCTCTTGGAGTTCTTGAAGGAGAAAGAAGGCTTGGAAAGAGGAAGAACTACAATCCTAAGGAGATTTTCAAAGGATTTGCTAAGTTTTTCCTTTCCCTTTCATTTTCTGGAATGTCTCTATGTTGTATTGTATTTATGACGTTTTTGAACATGTGTAACTAAATCTGATTTGATTGAGGGTGATTTCAAAGCCCTTGATATGGTTTTTGTGAGTTGATTGTGCAAGAAATTGTTATCCAATTCTCCAATTGAAGTTGCTTGTATTTTCCCATATTTAATGCTTATGATTGCTTGCTGATTGTATTTGGGTGGCCAACTGAATAGAATCTGGTTATTGTCTATTGCTAGACTAGAAATCTTGATCCGTAATTATCTTGAATTTCTATTCGTTAGTAGCAAAATTGTGATCGGAGATTGCAATTGGAAAATATAACCTAAGTTAAATAATCCGAACCTGTGTGGTTATTGCTTAGATCAACCTATCTTTCTTATTGTAATGCTTTCATTGAATTAAATTTAGAAAGGTTGTTCTAGGTTGTTTAATGGATAGAGATTAAATAAAGAATTCGTTTTATTTAACAACAAAGTAAGGAAAGTTGGGGTAACATAGCTTGTTGTTATCTACGGTTGATAATTTCAATGGTATAATTGGATAACAATTCTATGGTTAATTAGCAAATTCATATCTTGTGGTAGAGAATGATCCCTTAACCAAGTTTCTCTGATTGATTAGTTTTCACTCCATTTAACCTTGTGTTGTGTTATTCTTCATTTACCTTTGTATTCTGTTTAATTAATCATTCAACAACCCCCCCCCCCCCCCTATTTAGTTTATTGTTGCTGTCTAATAACAAATCTAATTAGAAATAATCCTCGTGGAAACAATATCTTACTCATCACTTTATTACTTGTGCGACTAGTATACTTGCTAGTTTTGAATACATCATGCCTACTGGCATCCCACATGTATACTACACTGTTGGGATAGGCCTGGAGGTCACCAATCACGTGACCAATTGGAATGGTTGGAGTAGCTATAGGGGCTAGAGGCGGACGTGGCTACTCAGTAGTAGTAATAAAAGAGGCAAATGTGCCAGTACCAGAGGAAGAAACCCTCGATCTCTTTCCACGACGAGCGGAAGAGCTAGCACCACAGTTGGAAGAGCCACGAGCAACATTAGTAAGGGGATAGGGAACCTCATTAGCAGGTCAACCTGGCTTAGTATACAGCAATATGGCTCGAGCCCACTCAGCATAAAAAAATATCACCACGGGGAACTCAATCTCACTCAAGTGAATCCCAACAGTGTAGACGATCACCTCTGGTTCCATAGCCAAGGTAGTAGAATCTATCATTAGGACTGATGAAGAAGGAATCTGATGATGGTCTGGACTTGTAAACTAATCCCAGACTCAGTCACCTAGATACCATATCATGCTATCAACCCATGGAAGAAGGATATGGTAGTTGATGAATGGAGCAGCGAACCTCATAGCAACCAACCAACCCTCAATAAGCCCCCACCACTCAAAACAAATCTATAAAGGATAGAAATGTGGTGAGATTATGATATGAATGAAATACTAACTACGATATCTTTTACTTTATCCCAGGTTATCATGTGGATGTGATAGGTGTCTATTTATGTATTACTTTCATATCAATTTGTCCATGTTTCTTTGCTATATTCCTTGGTATTTTTATGTTTTTGTGTGGTTTTGATGTTTGTAGGAGTTTTGGAGGAACTTGCACAAAAATGGAGTAAAACCCTTCATTTTCACCTCTGCTAGTCAACCATCTTCTCGGATTTAATTGTATTGATATACAATGAACCCGATGACATATCATATACCGTTGGAAAGCTCTCGAAGTCTATTTTCTGGAGAAATTTACGGTTTATAAATCCATTCAGTGTACCGAAAGTTGTAATCAAAACAGTGTGAGAAGTGTAGAAATGTAATTCCACAAATCACTGTAGCATGTATAATACGGGACACTATAGCAGGTTACTGTAGCAGAGTATTTAAACACATTTTAGGGTTTTATTTTCATAACTTGAAGAGGGGAGAACGTGGAGGAGGCTGCAGCTCTGGAATTCTCTCATCTCTTGGAGTTCTTGAAGGAGAAAGGAAGCTTGGAAAGAGGAAGAACTACAATCCAAAGAGAATTACATCAAATTTGCTAAGTTTTTCCCTTCCCTTTCATTTTCTGGAATTGTCTATGTTGTATTGTATTTGTACGTTCTGAAACATGTGTAACTGAATCTGAATTGGTTGAGGGTGATTTCAAAGCCCTTGATATGGTTTTTGTGAGTTGATTGTGCAAGAATTGTTATCCAATTCTCTAATTGAAGTTGCTTGTATTTTCCCATGTTTAATGCTTATGATTGCTTGCTGATTGTATTTGGGTGGCCAACTGAATATAATCTGGATATTGTCTATTGCTAGATTAGAAATCTTGATCCGTAATTGTCTTGAATTTCTAATCCTTAGTAGCAAAATTGTGATCAGAGATTGCAATTGGAGAATACAACCTAAGTTAAATAATCCGAGCTTGTGTGTTTATTGCTTAGATCAACCTATCTTTCTTATCGTAATGCATCCATTGAATTAAATTTAGAGAGCTTGTTCTAGGTTGTTTAATGGATAGAGATTAAATAAAGAGCCTGTTTTATTTAACAACAAAGTAAGGAAAGATTGGGATAACAGAGCTTATTGTTATCTACGGTTGATAATTTCAATGGTGTAATTGGATGATAATTCTACAATTAATTCGCAAATCCATATCTTGTGGTGGAGAATGATCCCTTAACCAGATTTCTATCATTGATTAATTCTCATTTCAATTAAGTTTGCATTGTGTTATTCATTAATTACCGTCGTATTCAGTTTTTCATCTAGTTAATCAACCAACAAAACCCCCCATTTAGTTAATTGTTGCTGGAAATAACAAATTCAATTAGAATCAATCCTCGTGGGAACGATATCTTACTTATCACTTTATTACTTGTGCGACTAGTATACTTGCTAGTTTCGAACGCATCAGGATGCGATCACGAAAAAAGTCTAGCTTGTGAGATCTCTCGAGCTTGCAGCCTACCTCTTCATTCATGGTAAAGAAAAGTCCTGACAAGTAGGAAGTGAGGAAGGCAGGATGCCTAACTCATAGGCCCACACCTGTTATAAACAAGACATAATCAAAAATAGAATTTATACAAACAAAACATGAAGATGTAAGAAATGAGAAATTACCTCAAGCAAAGAAGTGAAGTCGGTAATCGCGGTGATGCCTCCGTACGAACTATCTAAGCCGAGAGCAACACAGCCCTAATCAAAAGTCCTCTCGATTGAGGTTCCAAAGGGCAAGAAGTAGAGTCAAGAAGGTAGAGTTCAACATATTGGCAAAAAGCGTCAAACCAAAAAGATAAACGATGAAGTTACGTGCATACTGATCCACCTTTACCAGAGTCAAGTCTGATCTCCTCTTCCAATATTCATACAATGTAGTGTACCAAATCGCGATGTTGTTCTTGATCTTCACATCACACCCAAGAAGTCGACGAACCAAATTCCTCTGATCCCTCGAGTCTGCCATACAACATCGATGGGTACACCTTCCCCACCACATGGAATGCCAATCAAAACAGTAATGTCGAATGTCGTGACATTCATCTCACCAATCAAAAGATGGAAAGTGCGAGTCATGTCCATCCACCTCTCACATAGAGCAACCAGTGCTCGATAATCAGTATGCCGAAAGGCACATGGAAGAGAAGTGATAAACTCGTAGAACCCAGTAGCAACAATCCTTTCCTAACAGCCTCATTCTATATCTCTAAGAACCAACTATGGGCTCCAGAAAGTGACCTACACATCTTGTTCTCATGGAAGTTGCAAGGTAAGAAATTGATGTCTCTACATGAATACATGCCTATAAATTCCTATAAAATGGAAAATCAAAGAATGAAGAAGAATGCATACATGATTGATCATGTGAGAATCCACATCGTAGACAATAGGCACCTCTTTGGAAGACCTCTCAATGTCGATTTCCATATCGAATCACTTTCATTCAAGTTAAGATGGATTGGATGATCCCCCATTAGAAAGAGGAAGTTGAGACAAACACGTAGGAGAAATCGGAGGCAAATCGGATGAAAAATGAAGAAATGATGTGCGAATGAAGTGGAGGAAGATGAAGGGTCCATATATAGACCTTCCACTATCGGATGGCTGTCGGCTAACTGCCAGCCGGCAATCAAATCGTTGGTCAATAGTCCTCCCACAACTGGTCGACTATCCCTTTAATAAGGGGCATAATGGTAAAAGGCCAAGGAAAAGAGAAAGAAAGAAAGAAAGAAAAGAAAAAGAAAAAGAAAAGGAAAAGAAGAGAGAGAAAGAAGAGAGAGAAAAGAAAAGAAGAAAAGAAAAACTCTACATCAACCTTAAGACAATGGAAGAATTTTCGAACGTGCCAGTGACAAGCACCTGATCATGGCAATAGCTTAGTAACTCATAAGGAAAGATAAGTAACGTCGATTGATAGAATCTTTGGTCGGAATCACATGGAAGAATTCCTTCAGAGACTAGAAAGGAGTTTGTTGAAGAACACGCCAAACCGGGTAAAATTTGAATTGATTTTAAATTATCAAGAGATATTTGATTTTTTGCAAAAATTTGGAAAGATAATGGAAAGATCCCCAGTGAGTCCAAGAATCAATAGCATGATATGAACTCGCCCAGTGAAGGGACTTATGAATGCAAAATCTGAAGAGATCAAGAACAAAGAATGCCAAAGCATAACGCATCAAGAATTCTCCTCCAGTGGATTAGAAGAAATCAAGAATAAAAGCAAGAATACGTGGGAGAAGGGCATGAAACCAAATGAATACAAAGTCTGAAGAGATCAAAGAAGAATGAAGAATACTCAGCCAAAGGCATGAAGAATGAAAAGGTCTAAAAATCGCAAAGCAGTGAATGATAGACATTTTCCCAGTGGGCATGTATTAGAAGAAACCTACGAAATAGGTGCACCTAAAAGTGTTTTAAGCCTTTAGAATAGGCATAAGCCCTAAGAAGAGGCGCACCAAAGAGTGTTGAAAACCCTAAGAAGTAGGTACACTTAATAGTATTTTAAGCCCTTAGAATGAGCACAAGCCTTAAGAAGAGGCACATCGAAGAGTGTTAAAAACCCTAGGAAGTAAGTGCACTTAAGAGTGTTTGAAGCCCCTAGAATAGATACACTAAAGAGTGCTTACAAACCCTAAGAAATAGGTGCACTGAAGAGTGTTTTATCTTAGCATCGTAAAGATGCACTTCATCCATCAGAAGGATGCATTTGTCTGCACTAGAAAAGTGCGCATTGTTTGCACTCGAAGAAGTGCATTGCCTGTATTAGAAGGATTCATTTGTTTGTACTAGAAAAGTGCACATTGTGTATCAAAAGGATGTACCTACCCTTACTAGAAGAGTGCACATCATGCATTAGAAGGATGCATTTGTCCACACTAGAAGAGTGCACATTGTTTGCACTCGAAGAAGTGCATTGCATGCATTAGAACAATGCACTTTAGCACTTAAGTCGGCACATTAGCCCTTGAGCGGGTACACTGGCCCTTGAGCAGACACACTAGCCTTTGAGTGGGCACACCTTTTTTGTAGGAATTGAAAGGGGAAAGCAAATGAAGGCAAAGATGCCAAGATGAGAAGAAGAAAGATGAAACAAGAATACTTTGTCGATTTTTGTATCTCACAGACTTCTCCAAAGTAGGGGGCAAGCTATGGACACTTGATTTTTGAGGCTTGATGATAAAGTTAAGATGAATTTCAAGCAATGAAAATTATCGAAATGCCCTTGGAAGCAAAAGGAAGAAAGGCGAGTAGAAAGCAACCAAAAACTTTGAAAATCGACACATGACTTTGAAAAATCATAGAAATTAATCCATAAGGAATCTAATGATGAGTCATATACAGTTGCGAAGCTACGGATGTTTAATTTTTACAAAATCTTATGGATCACAAATTAGAGCTGAATTCGAAGAGGTACATGTGATCGAACAGCTAAAGGTCAGAAGGGACTACATTGAAAAAATGTAAATAGAAGGGTTTGGTAGGCCGCAATCGGCCAACGGTTGTAGGACAGCCAGCCGATTACTTACCACCAGCTAGCAATCCTCACACAACTGCTTGGTTGTTCCTCTTTCACTTTTGGAAAATTACACCACCAACCTCCCCTTTTTGCTTTTCCTTCTGTTTTCACTTGCACCCTTCAGTTATATAAACCCACCTTGGCTCACTTTTCAAGACACATGAAATCCTCCCATCTCCCTCTTGAAGACACACTTGAGAATTTAAGGATTCTTTTCTAGTTTAAAGTTTTTTTAGGCGTTATATTGCTCTAAACCTGAAAAGAGTATGTCTTGAGAGCAGTACTCTCTTCTCCCTCCTCTTTTCTTCTTTATTTTTCTTGCTTTAGAATAAGCATACTTAGATTTATTTATGCTTAGAATAAGCATGTTTAGGATTTAATTTGATGTTTAGAAGCATGTTTAGGGTTATTACGAATTATTCTAACCTTTTTGTGTTTTGCGAGATAGATAAGCGTGTCAAGATAAGTCTGTTTTCCCTTCTTTATTTATAAATATGCAAGAGTTTATTTTTCTTTGTGAATGCTCAGAATTATACTTAAGAGTACATTATTAGAATCATGCTAAGAATTGAACTTATGATTGTTTTTAAGCATGCTAAGAAATAGCATAGAATAGACAACAATTGCTTTGATTGATTGAATTGCCATATTGATTGCTTAAATTTGGCTAGAATAGCCATGATTGATATTGATTGATTGAATTAGGTTAGAAATGCCATTTTTAGGCTAAAAATGCCATAATTAACTATGATTAGGACTATGAATAGGCTAGAACTGCCATGCTTAGGTAGAATTATCAAATCTAAGTAGAAGTGCCATGATTCTAGATCATGACTTTGTATTGAATTTTAATTGAATGATTGATTTTATTTCAAATAACTACCATGTTTAGAAGTATAATTGAATAATTATGATTGTATGATGCCATAAAGTTGTGGTAGACTCACATTGATGGTGAGAGACCATCACTTAGAATGAATTATTAGAATGATTAAACAAATATATGAACTTGAATGATGCCATAAAAGAGGCTTGATAGATATTAAATAGACTCACATATGGTCATGAGGAATTCATTATCTATCAGGTTTCAAATTGAATGTTTATATTGAATTTATAATATGCATGAATATGCAATGATTTATATGAATGAATGGAAGGACATTTGAAGTGCTAAAAGTAGTTTATCTTTATTGTTGAAGAACAATTGATGTAATGGTCCTCACATTCCCCAATGTTTGCAATGATATGTAACTCTATTGTCCTCCCTGTTTCTTTGTGTGAATATGCAACTGCCATGATTGAAAATCATCTCATTTGTTTAATGAAGATAAAATGGGAAATGGGTGCATAAAATGAACCAATTAAGTAGATTGTATAACAATGTAAGCTATTTTTATTTGGGATATCCTAGTGGAGGCCAGATTTTGATCCAGGTGAGGTGAATGGCTCATAACTAACTTTTTGAAGCCATCTCTAAAGGGATAAGGGTAGTTTAGGTCCTAAAACC
This sequence comes from Boswellia sacra, assembly GCA_013180625.2. Classification (NCBI taxonomy): domain Eukaryota; kingdom Viridiplantae; phylum Streptophyta; class Magnoliopsida; order Sapindales; family Burseraceae; genus Boswellia; species Boswellia sacra. The sequence continues at coordinate 39,683 of SNVD02012640.1, read as the reverse complement.
AGGGATCAGATTACCCCAATTCATTCCTAATTGAATTATTGGATGGCGACTCATTCTCCAAACGTGCTCATGACTCGTTTGTGTTCCCTTAAGGCTGAAAAGAGGAATTGATAAGTGTCATGGTCACAATTCTCTGGTGGGATGAAAACCCCGTTTACAGTAAGACTGTAGCTACAGGCATGCGCCTGTAAGGTTATGGGCACGTGTCTCTAACTAGAGGCATCACTAGGGTTTCAGAGGTTATATCCATTTGGCTCAAACTATAAAGGAAGATTATACTAATTTAAAAAAATTAGCCTTGTCTTACTATTTGGCTTCATTTTAAAAGAAAGGGCCAAGACTAAATCTTAATCCTCACACCCCTTATAGTCCCAAAATAATGGGACTGTAGAGAGTCACCCCCGCTCAATCAGACTTGCAATCCCGCGCTTAGTGTAACCCAATTATTTTAATATAATATAATTATAATTAAATAATAATATTATTAAACAAATAAATAAGTAGATATTATTTTATAAATATTTAATATTTAATAAGTAATACTATAATCACATAATTTATAATTAGGACAATTATCTCCGGACTTTCCTTTATTTGCCAAATTGACACCATCCCAACTTTTCAAAAACCATCAGATAACCCTTACCATTGCCTTCCGTTGAGTAAAAGCTACGGGTAGGGATAGAGTCATTTTACTTAAGGGATTACGTATCATGATTAAAATATTGAGAATTTTACATTTGTGCATTAAATTAATAAAAAATCTCAATTAAATAAATAAAATTAAATATATTTTTTCCCTCTCCCTAACAATTTCATCGTCATCGCCGTTCTCGTTCTTTGTCCTCCATCGCCCATTCACCACACCTGATACCCATCACCGCCAACAATTTACAAAGATGATTAATATAAGCAATTGATGTAGTCATCAAAGCTAACTACCCAATCTAATGCTGCACACCCCACCGAAATGAACCATTGCATTTGCACAACCCATTGTGGAGAACCATTGCCCATTGTCAGTTGCCATTAAATTGAGGATTTGAGATTGCTTTGGACTAATAAGCTTATTGGATGATGATGAATCTACTCGACTACATCTTCATTCAACCTAATAGTCGAAGATTAATGCCAACAACTGCTCACTAAAGCCAATCGCCTCCTACCAACGCCAATCGCTGCCCAACCAGATTAGCCAATCGTCACGCCGATGCCCGACCCCAAACATCATACCTCACGTAGCTCCCAAAACTAAAATCCAACCCTCATCCCATTCATAATTTAAAATCTATAAAAACCCCAAACCCAGACAAGTCGCCAAATACCCCTGCATACAAAGAGAATGCAATTGTCGATCACCTTGACCTCGAAGACCCATATGCATAGATAACGCAACTACCCAAGCCAAGCCACAACCTTTGCACCTAAGCTGAATCCTACCCAACAAAAGCCACAACTTCTACACTTAAGCCAAATCATTGAAGAGGCTTGTTGGGTTTTGCAGCGTATGGAAGTTACGAATAATATAACTTAAAACAGTAATGTAAATCGGAATAGGATTTTTACGTGGTTCGGTTACAACCAACCTACATCCACAGGCAACAAGAGTTGTAATCCACTATGTTGTATGTGTTTACACTCGAATTAAGACTCTTTACAGTGGTAGACACCCGCTCACTCACTAACCTAATCAATGTAAACTTGATCAACCCCGATCACAACCATAGTCCTTCACACACTTTTCTGATGCTGCTCTTTTTCTGTCACAATTATCTTAACTACACACAGTTAAGAATAACATAACACCCGTAACTGGTACAGACAAATGTGATTACTCAACTCCCTTAAGCTCACACGATCTATAACAATTAACCAAAGCCTAAAGCTTTTCACAAGACATAAAAACAAATAAAAGATGCACTCAAACTTCCTCTTGCTTGCTCTCTCTCAATTTGTCTTAAATGCGTTGAATGCCTTGAATTAATTCCACCAAAACCTATGAAGATAGCTTTATATAGTATTTGATATCAATTGTAATCCTTGTCAAGATCCTGTAGAATCTCAATAAAACTCATAAGGAAAGTTTGAATAACAATCAAACATTATAAGAAGTGATAATATTCTTCTCCTAAGTAAACTAGAATACTTAAATAATATCTTAATCTAATAAGAGATAATTAATATAAATATAAAACTTCCTATTCAACTAGGATACCAAATCCAAACTTATTCCTATTCAACTAGGATACCATATCAAAACTTATCCTATTTTAATTAAAATTCTCCTAATACAAAACATCTATATAGAATAAATGAGATTAGAAAAATATCCATATTTAATATTTTTATCACATGATGACAAATTAATCATGTGCAATGCACATGCACGTTTAGAACCAACAAGGCTGATGAAGATGGCTGCTCCTAAGCCAAATCATTGAGGAGGTCGATGAAGATAAGGTGGTTGAGGAGCTTAGCGCTGATGACGAACATTTCCTGTTGGTGATCAGTGCTTCTTTTCTAGTAAGGTTTGTGGCATCGAGATTAGGTTTGTGGTGGCAGATTCAAATAAAGGCAGAAAAAACGTTTGGTTCTTTGAGTGGGTTTTTGGAATATTCTAAGAAACATATCGGATATGCTCGACAATTTTAAGAAATTTTCTGTAAGAATTGAAAATGTGACGAAAACTTTGAAGAAAATTGAGAATATATGTGTTTGGTTGCTGAGAAAACTTGTTAATGTTTGTATTTTAAGAATAATTAGTGAGTTGGAGAAGAAATTTCAAATTGATAGAGAGAGGATGAGTGTTTGGATGCATTGGGATTATGAGTTTTAAGTTTGAATATTTCAATTTGGTCTTAGTTTGGATTTTGATAAGTAGAAAATCCCTCCATATCTTCTTCTTTGCTGCCATGGGTAAATGGAGAAAGATGATGATGAACCGCTCCATATTTTCTTCTTCGTTGCCATAGGTAAGTGGAGAAAGATGGGTGCTTTGCTGCCATGGGAAAGTGGAGAAAGATGGGTGCTTTGCTGCCAGGGGCAAGGGTAGAAAGATGAGTGCTGCGTTGCCATGGGTAAGAGTAGAAAGATGGGTGATTTGTTGCCATGGGTAAGATGGCGAGTTTGGTGGCTTTCAAAACTTGTTTCTTTTGGATGTGTTTATGGCCAACGATGGTTAGCAAATCTAACAATGGTTCTCAGTAATCAAGTGTTTTCTGGCGATGACGATGGTGAAGAGAAAAAGAGGGAGGAGAGAGAATTAGAAATACGGCTGGAGGTGATAGAAAGGATAAAAGGAGACGAAAGATGTAGAAAATAGAGGAAGATTTTGACCTTTTAATTTTTTTTTTTTTTAAGATTGGAGTCTATGCTTGAAGGGTGAATTAGTTCTTTCGTACTCTGACAATAAAGAAATGACACGTTGATGGAATGGAGATCAACGGTTAGGGTTTATGTGCCTATTTTTTAAAAATCGAGGGGTACGTCTGTTTTCACAAATAAAGTGGAGTCCAATGATAATTGACCTAATAATTATGTCAAATAATTTGTTTTACCAAAATAATAATACAATACAATAATAATTAATTAATTATTAAATTAATTATTAAATGAATATTATTATAATAAGTAATGTTATTATTACTTCATTGATAATTACATTAAATAATATTATTTTTATAAAAATAATACTAATTTAATATCTTCAATTATAATTATGTAATCATTATTTTAATAAAAATAATGCTCTTATTTTTAGACATTTAAATTTATTAATTACTAATTTATAATATAAAATATTTAGTGATTAACTTTTTCTTATTTTTAAAATATTTGATTAGTTTTATCTAACATTAGTTTTGATTATTTTAATATAATGTATTAGCAATTAATAAATAATCAATAATTTAAAATATATTAAATTATTAATCTAAATAATTTATTAAACCGCATATATATTAATAAAGATATTTTTTTATTGTATTGTAATAAAAATATTGACAAGTATTTTGAAATTTTAATTCTGTTAAATAAGCATGCTTTAAAATAAAATAAATAACTCTATTATCATTTACTAATAATTATATTAAATTATTTTATATTTAATTTATAAAAATTATTATTTAAGTACTATGAATTGATAATAATAAGAAATATAATATAAAAATAAATATAAATTTTTTTTTGCTAGATACAAATTAATATAATGATATAGAATAATTTATAAATAATTAAATTAATTTTATTCAAATTAAACTTGAATAAAAATTAAAAAAGTTCATATTTAAAATTTAATTTCTTAAACATTATCACATAATAATGTAGTCTAGTCCCATCCTGCTACATCAAACACAAGACAATAATATATATAATTTAATCCCAAACGCTTAAACCCTAATTCAGTCCAGTCCCAATACCAATACTAGTCTTAATCCCAATTTAGTCCAATCCCAACTCCCAAAGATAGCGTTAGTGGAATAGATCAAAGTTAATTGACTCACTCCACTACATTTATGAGATAAAAGGGTAATAGATTGATTCATTAGAGCTTATAATTAAATATGTATGTTAAGGTTTTTAGGTAGTTATTTGATAAAATTGGACTGACATATATAAGTTCTTAATTTAATGGTGTTTATTTTTACAAGCCAGGTTTTAAATAAGACTAGTGCTAGGCTGCTTATGTTAGTTGGGCTATGCAATTAATTAAGAATATTTTAAGAGATGTTCTATTCAACCTTATTTTTTACCTCTTCAACCATCACTTTAAATACACACAATAAAAAAATGTTAAATCCCTACATCTTTCTCATTAGACCTCATTTAATTTTCTAAATACCCTTTCAAGTTTTTCTTTGCATCCACGATAACTTTATATTGCACTGCTTCTCCATATGGCCTTAGCACCTGTGATCTACCATCTCTTATATCTTTTTCGGAGAAAATTTCTTGTTTGATATGTCTGCTTTGTCGACTTGGGCTCTCTCTTCCTTTTATTTGGGATACTCTCTAATTTTTCAACCTAGCTTTAGGTGTCAGGAATAGAAAAAGATTGGGAAAGACAAACCATGGAGGTTGAAAAATATGTGCTTTTGGGGAAGCCTCTCATCGAGAAGAAAAAAATAAAAGAGGACAGTAACTCAATAAACCTTTGGACAATGGCCAGACGCATCCTAGCAGCCTGATTCCCAATGAACCTTTGCTCTTTATAAGTCTACGTTGCTCCTTTGCCTCTCTCGATCATCATTAATCCTCAGTCCAGTTTCTACCTATACACATTATATTGTTGTGGAGTTTTGAGTGTTATATTTAACTGGATTCAAGAGTTTAAATTCATACGTACATAATTTACGATTTCTTATTATTTAAGAGAATTAGGGTTAATTATATAATAATAAATAATTAGGTTTGTGTTTAGAATTTTGTTGTCATTTTTAGTAATTTTATTTTAGGAAAAATTGTAAAAGAAAATAAAAAAATAAAGGTGAAAAAGGTGAAAAATTGAGGACTGAGTAGAACAACCCATATTTTAATTAATTTGTGGGCTTAACTAATTAGTTAATTGCTTGTTAGGCTCTCAAATAGGTCTGACCTATAATAAATTGCAAACCCTAACCTAAGGGTTGATTAAAAATAGCAAACGAATATGATATTGTGTAGCAGCTTTTAATATATGGTGTTTTGTTATATGTTACGATCCACATCAACTAAGTATGGGATTAGTTAATGGTGTTGCTAGGATCCCACATCGACTAAGTATGGGATTAGTTGGTGGCTTATAAGCCTATGGGCACCCTCCCCTTACAAGTCGGTTTTTAAGGATGAGTTCCACCCATGGGTTTGTAACAATTGGTATCAGAGCTAGCCCACGCGAGGCCCACGTTGCGGAGAGGGCGACCTGGGAAGGGGCGACCTGGAAAGGCCAGAGTGGGCCACCGTGGACATCGGTGTCGGAAGCGTGGTGGTATGTTACGATCCACATCAACTAAGTATGGGATTAGTTGGTGGAGTTGCTAGAATCCCACATCGACTAAGTATGGGATTAGTTGATGGTTTATAAGCCTATGGGCACCCTCCCCTTACAAGCCGGTTTTTAAGGGTGAGTTTTACCCATGAGTTTGTAACATTATATGTGTTTCCTTATTTAATTAACGTTGTATGTTAATTTAGGACACGGTTAAGGCATGTAAGAGAGTCTTCCATTTTTAATAGATGATTAATTATGGAAAGATATATAAAACTCTAATAGCCAAGAACATTGGACACGAGATTACACGTACACAGAAAAACACAAACGCCATAGAGCAAGAGTTTGCTTACGATTTCACTGCGTGGGACCTCCAATTGATTGCTTTATCTGGTTTAGGGATGGCAGATTTCCCCCGTTGGGTACCTGGCCCACACCCACATAGCCCAACCCTTTTACTTTATTTTATAATGTAAAATGCATACAACAAGGTTTGAACTTGTGACTAATAAGTTGAATTTCAGGCTGTTAACCGTCAAACCACATGGCTTTTTGCTTTGCTTATTGCAGGTAAATTTATAAAATGAATTTTCTTTTATATATTCAATTAAAACTTATAAATTAAGGGAATTGTGGTTCAGACCTGTGCTACCAAACTTCATACAATCGGCTTTGCCATCGGCACCAACCGCATGCTTTGGAAATATTATGCAACATTATACTATTTAACCAAATTAAAAGTTATGAAAAAATTTAAAAATAAAAAAAAGCAGAGAAAATCTGGGATTTTTTTTCGAGTGTAGGTGTAGCATCCTAATACTCGTAAATACCTGCACCAAAAAAAATTTAAAAAAATTCAGAGATTTTGCATGGGTCGAGAAAGAGTTTTTTGATCCAATACATGTGCAAAAACGCCTAGCATGCATGTACATCTGAATTCTATCATCCCTAGTCTGGCCAGCCTAAAAGATACGCACAAGACATGTTTAGTGCCTGAATAGACATACTCGGGTAGCCGAGATGGCTTAGAGAACTCCCGAAATCCATCAAATATAACCAAACCGAAGAAAAAGTTATTTAGTGCCTGATTCGTAAAGCTCAGAGGGCATTCTGCAATGGTTGAAAATTTCAATTGAGTCCTTAGGATCCCCAACAATATTTTATATACCTATTTTCTTATTGGTTGTTGAGGGTTTTATTCTTTTGATTTTTGATAAAGTTTGTAAATCTTGAAATTATATATTATTTTTCTTAAATTTTCTTATTATCTATCAAATAAATAAAGTTCGATATCTGATTTTATAATATATATTATCTATTTAAATTGTATATTTTTTCTTTAAAAAATAATAAAAATATTTATAATAATACGTATTTATATTGTTTAATCACATTGAAGTTAATATATTAAATACGTTCAATTATACTGTACTGAATAAGTTAAAGAAGATGTTCAATTTTATAACGGTTGAACAAGAAATTTTACGATAATAATAATAATAATAATGATAATAATAACAGTAATAATAGAAATAAGAACTTACTTTTTTCTTTATTATTGCATTTCTAATTAATAGTGGCAATTCGTCAGGTCCTATTCGTGTCATATCGAACTGTGACACGATAAAGATTGACCCAACACAAACACGATCTGTTTATTATTCGTGTTATTAAGACTCAACACAAACACAACATGATTATTAAATAGGTAATACGACACGACACTCTAACCCAAATAATAAACAGATCGTATCCGTATTAAACACAAACACGACCCGTTTAACAAGACCCGTTTAACACGACTAAGACGTGTTTACATGATTGAAACGAACTGATTGACACGATTATGACTCGTTATAACATGTTTACTTATATGACATGATTACAGCACATTTACGGACACGATTATAACACGTTTACATTTACGACACGATTATACATCAAAACATATTTTTAAAAGAAAAATATATAACAAAAAATACAAAATTAAACAAGATTAAATACCAAGAAATCATATAAACTTCAAATGTAATATAAATATAATAAGAAATCAACTTTAACAATTCAAATACAACAAAATAAAAATAAAGTCCATGAAATCTCAAACAAACATGCATCACATTCCCAAATTATGGATGACTTAGAACAAGTTCATCACAAACAAACAAACAAACGCTATAAAGTTATAGCCATCCATCACAAATCACAATTAAGTGCATCACAAACAACACTAAAAAGTTCTTCGGCTCTTATCCATCTCCTCTTCAACTCTTGAACAACCTACAAAGAAAAAAAAATCATATTCATGAAAAAATCATATTAATAGGCTGATTTGTATTTATAGTTATTTCAAGTGATAATTTCATATATGATAATTTTATACACAACACAGCTTAATAATTCAATAAAGGCTTAATTAGGGAACTAATTGCAAAAAGATCTACTTGTAAAAAAATAATCACAAGCTACCCTATAGGAATGATTAAGAATTATCACTCAATTTGTCAAACAAACCACAGATTAAACCAATCCCTTCAATTAGTTAATTAATAGCTGGCTAAGTGATTTAATTAGCTTGTTAGAAAGAATAGAAAGAGTTGCATGTGGTTCATGTCTATGAAGATTGACTTGGCTGATTTTTTGACTAATTACTATGAATTGAAATGATAACACCAATCTGTCAGCTATTATTACCATATTAATTTATAATACATACATGTTTTCAACAAATCAAGATTAATTAATTAATGTGTTCAATACATAATAAACATGATTAATATATCTTGTAGAATCCGAGCAAGATATGGCCGTTAGAATTTTAGAATAGAGCAAGATATCTTGTGGAGTCTTTGTTCTCTTAAACTGGCCTAAACATTATGCTTCGAATTCTAGAGCCCATCCATCTATAGTTAAAATTTATTTATCTTTTTAATTTAATCTTTAGTTAACATAATATAACCCTATTAACCATCTAGATTAACGGTGTCTATATCTAATATTCTACTTTCCAGAACAAATCAATGGAGAAACAACCAATAAATTGAAATAGAGAACCAAAACTTAAAATACAACTTATTTATTCCTAATCAAATAATGAGAATATATGACTCCTATCTGCCAAGCACCTACTTGAGAATCTGTCGAAATCTCATCCATTATAAGAGATTTATCAAGATCTGCATACATCAAAACTTGAGCCATATCATGGAAGTGAAGAAGCTTAAATAGGACACATGAGGCTTCTAATACATCGACCAAAGCGCGCTCACTCACCAATTATGGCTTATATCTTCACGAAAATGCAGACATAACATACCAAATTACAGAGACAATCTCTAGAATAAGGGGAGGACTACGTGCAACCAAACTCAGTGAGATGCATCAATAAGTAGGTACTTAGACCAAAACAAAAACATCTAAATCACTCTTGAAAAGCTAACACAAAATCATCAACAAAACACAAAATCAGATGAAATAAGAAGTTCAAGTCAGATGAAATACCTAGATCAAATCGATCTCTGAAGCTACTGTGCTTGACGACTTCTTCGCGAGAAGAGGAGGTGAGTCGTAAGGAAAGGAGAGGCGGTGAGCAGCGAGAGAGGACATGAGGTGAGTTTGGAGAGCAACGACAAGTGGCGACTTCGGGGAGAAGAGTGGATTTACGGTCTGAGGGAGAGCTTGGCGGCGAGAGACTTTGAGAAAGTGTTGGGGACTTTAGGGCTTCACCGTTTCAACTTTCAAATTTTGTTATTTTGTTTTTATTTTGAATATTTGCTTTAGATTTTTTATTTTTTTAATTTAGCTTTAGTTAGGAATTAGGGGTGATGTGTTAATATTTGATTTGAAGGAGATTGCCGGTTTTCATTCAATTGGTTTTCGATTTTTGTTAAATGACACAATGTTCTGTGTTTTAAAATTTATAAATTTATAAATTTATTTTTAAATTTATATATTAAAATATCTAAAATTATAATATTAAGTTTAGTAATTTAAAATTTAATATTATTTTGTAAACATGTCAATATTCGTATTAATTGTGTTATCTTGTCAATCGTGTGTAATATGTATTTGTGTTAATCGTGTTATAAACGTGTTCGTATCATAATCGTATCATATTATATTCGTGTCATAATCGTATTTACGTATTACAGATCTTTAACCCAAATACGATATGATTATTAAACAGATTGACATCTCTGATACGAAAGTAACACGAACACAATTAAGTCAAAACCTAAACTCACTTAAATCTGTATCGTATCAAATTGTGTTTATATATCGTGTCAAAAATTACCGTCCCTGTTTCTAATACTTAAAATCAATCGTCTATCATTCGAAATCACAATATAAGTACGTTATATAATTTCAAACATTTTTGTAAAAAGATCTTAATTTGAACTGAAAAGGTAAAAACTTAAAATTATTCTTTTATTTTGAATTTAAAAAATTCTGTAAATTAAATTAAGTATATTGAAAATGTCTGCTACTATATATATATATGTATATCCTCTTTAACATTTTTTTCATATATATTTTTTAATTTTAATTAAAGTGGTATCTATAATATGATTTTTGAGGCTTATATAACAAGCCCCGTTAGCCCCATAAGACAGACAAAAACATTATAGATTTATCAATATAATTCAGTTTACAGTAAGCCCAAAACCAGCGTCAGCTAGTAAAAACATTATGTATTTAATGTAAATAATAATACAATATGACAATACATCAGATTATCAAAAAATTTAAATTTGATTTAGTAATTTTATTTTCTGAACTTGACTTGGTGGCGGCATCTGATAGAAAATGGAAAGGTTGGAAGTTTGCCTCAGATTTTGGGTTTGCTGCTTGTCAGAGAAAGAGTAAAAGGTGCACAGAACACGACATAATTACCTTTAGCATGTAAAAGATTTTATAATAATATTTTATTGCCTGCTGCAGCTAGTCAATAGTCATGCTTATCTAATCTACTGACTAATTAATTAATATTGGATTTTGTTTGTTAGCCGGTTCCGGACAGAAAGAGAAAAAAGTGAAGAAAAACCAAAATTTGAATTACTTTTTCTCTCTCTGGAAAATGGGAAAGAAGGTGAAGGTGGCTTGCTCTTTCTTTTATTTTTCTTTTCTCTATCTAAACGTTATTATCTTTGTCAGATATTTAATGGGTATTGCAGATTCCTGTGTATGAGTGTTCAACTTGTTAGCTTGTTGCATTTGGGAGTGATGCTTTTTCAATCCTAGCTGTCTCTATTTGTAGCAAGTAGTTGTTGGGTGATGGGACCAATAAGACCCATTGAGTAACCCCCTCTGTGATATTTCATCATAACCCATCAACATCGTCAATAATTTCTAGGCCTACCCTTGTAAATTTTTTAGCTTGTTAGGCTATATGTTAAACCAATTTTTGTTTGCTTTTAGATTTTTTTTATCTCTCGGTTTATCTTGTTTCTGGATACTCCTAATTTTTGTTCTTATTAGGGTCTAACTCTACTTTATTATTATTTTTTTTCTTTTTATCTTCTATGCTTGTATGATAAACTTGCAGTAACTCGTTAAAAGATGGGGAGTTGTTTATTAGGGTTTAATTTTCTATGTTGATTCTAAATTTTCAGAGATACAAGGAGGAGATGGTGGAGTTGGATTTTTCACTGTAAAGGTTTGATTTTTATTTTTTTTTTTAAACTCTCCTGTTTGTAAATTTTAGTTTCACTACTTTGGAAAGACAAGTCTCTTCAGTGTTGGTTGAGTGTGAGAATATTGATAGTGCTGGTACTTTCTGCTGGTAATATCTCATTTTGAGGCATTTTGCACTGTTAGTTGTAACTCTTTTGAGGGTTGAATAGTGGGGGGCGGGGGGAAGGAAAACTCCGAGGTGAGTAGTTCCTCAATCTAACGTTACACAATCAAGTAATTATTTGGTGAGTATTTTTCAATCTGTGGCTCAAAAGCAGTATCAGATAGTGGGTTTTACTATTTGGTTCTTATAAAGTAGCAGTAAATTGTTACCTTTATGAAATGTGGTTTTCTAAATCTTGTTAGGATTCAAAATTCTGATATGGGTTTTAACTATGATTTTTGAATGCTAAGATTTTTTTTTTTTTTGGAATTGACGATGTCATAATGTTGACTTCTTCCGAGCCTCTCTTTCCTTTTTTATAATATACATTTTCTTATATTTTCGGGATTAATTTTAGAAATTTTGATTTTAAGTTTTTTTATATGGAGTCCAGAATATGAAAATTACCACTGCTTTGGTTTCATGTGTTTTTATAGAGTGAAAGTGTGAATTCTTATGACTTGTGTTGTGGGTAATTGAGAAGTGCAAATGCAATTAATGTTGATTCTGCTGTCTGGTTAATTAGCAGAACAAAGAATTGGGGTTGTTGCATTGTAGACCATGCTGTAAAATTTTAGGATATAATGGGATATATCCCTGTGGGCCTCAGCTGTTAAAACTGTTTTTGTCAAGTGGAGCTTTTTATTAACTGGGTTTTTGTTGCAAGTGGAAATGGAAATTTGAATTCTTTTGCTATCCATTATGGACTTCTAGGCTTTTCTTCTCTGTTTGCTTTCTCTATTGTAGCTTTCATACCTCTCACTGTCCAAAACTTAGTTACCGTACTGTAAAATTAACTGGTACTCTTATTTTTATATTGGTTGAACTTCCAGTTACTGCATTTCTGATATTATGGTTTTCAGATATTTCTCATGGTCTAATTGAATTTTGTTGCCTTTTCATGCATCTATAGGTCAGCAATTCACAAGAGTCCAATTTTTGAATTGTGGAGCAAATCACCACTGAATTCTTTGCGTCTGCATTGGTTTTTTTTTTTTTTTAATTGGAGGTGATCTCTGGTTTAGCTCTGTTGGCCTTTTCTGGGGTATGTTTGTCTCTCTTCTTGCTTACCTCTATACCCTGACACTTCTGCTTTCCCTCAAATTTTACTTTTATATTCTACTATCAAATTGGTTGTTAGTGATACCCACTACTGAAATATTTTGGATCCATTTTCAGGACCTATACTATTCTAGAAAATCCAAGATTTTGAGATGGATTATAATCTAGCCTAGATTGTAGAGCAGGTTGGTGGATTAATCTTCAGTTCTTCTTGTCGGTTGTATTCTGAGTATTGGATTGCGAAGGCTAGATGACTGTGGATGAAGTGAGCAGCAGCTCCATATGGACTAAAGAGCAGGATAAGGCATTTGAGAATGCCATAGCTACTTATCCTGAAGATGATTCAGATCGGTGGGAGAAAATTGCAGCTGATGTACCTGGAAAAACTTTAGAGGAGATTAAACATCACTACGAGCTTCTGGTGGATGATGTTAGCCGTATTGAATCTGGCTGTGTTCCTCTGCCTTGCTATAATTCTTCTTCTGATGGATCTACAGGCCATGCTGGTGATGAGGGAACTGGTAAGAAGGGTGGCCACTATGGTTATTATAACAGTGAGTCCAATCATGGAAGTAAGTCTTCTAGGTCAGATCAGGAGCGCCGTAAGGGGATTGCTTGGACAGAGGATGAACACAGGTGAATTTACCATTGTTGATTAATGTTCTTGCTTCATATAGATTCTAGATTGCACCTGCAAAGTACTTTAATTTTGGTAGAGGTTAGTTTCTTTGGTTATTTCCGTTTTAGTGTGTCTGTGCACTTATATGTGTATGCATATGAAATTTCTTCATATCTGACTCTTCAGAATCTTGTAGCCTGACGCTGCTTTAGGATCGTCAGCGTCCTTCTATACTTATAGTCTATAAGAAGTTATTTTATATTTTTATTTTTGTGGAAATAATTTTTTACAGGTGGTTGTTATTAATTAAGTTATAGCAAGCTTTGACTTCCTGCATGGCTTCTGTATTTAAAGGATTGGTGCAATATGTTCTGTTAAATCAGTGACTCTTGCTGAAGGCCAAATAACTAGTCAGTTGTATTTTCTTAGTAGATTGTGAAATGATACAGAATAGGTAAAATATGAAAGGGATCTTAATGTTAAAATGTGGAATAAAAATGTAATTATATATGTTGCTGGAAGTTGTTTCTTATGTCTTTCCACATGGAACTTATTCCAGAACTCTTACTTTCGTTTGTTTTTTTTTTTTTTTGGGTGATACGTTATTATCTACAAGAGCTTATTTCTTTTTTAATTTTTTTTTCTCTCAGTTTCGAAATTAAACCTTACACATTGAGGGTTGAGAGACTAGCTACTTGGTTTTTCTTGGATAATCTAACTTGAATTTTGGTCAAGATTCGAACTTTTTCTCCCTAAAGAGGAAGTGAAAAAAGAAAAATAGAAAGGCAAGAAGAATGGCGATCCATAAAGAATAGAATATGCAATATTTTTACCAGAAACTGAGGGAACTGAAGAAGTAATGACTTTAGCAGTTTTGCCTTATTCCAGTAAATAATTGAGTTGTATCTGTGTTTGCACTGATTAGGGATTGAAAAATTGATAGGTCACACTTATGAGGTGTGATGAATTGAGTAGGGACTTACCTTTTTAAAATGAACACTAGCGTTATGTAATAGCTGGGTCATTCGTTGCTTTTTTTCACTGTTTCTGCTTTTTCTATAATAAAATGTTTCCTTTGCCTTTGGTTAAAAATTATATCTACACTTAAGCTCTAAACTTTATGGTTTTACACTATCAGCTTTGATGGATGCTTGGAACTATCTATTGTAATAAGATGAAGGGTTCAATTACCTAATATGTTAACTTATCTTATATGCTTCATGTGTTCCAAGCACAGATTGAACTTGTGAAAATTTGTGCTTAAGCATTAAAAGACACAATTCGTTAGTTTCTATTATACTTTTTCATTCCTTCCAATTTTTGGATGTGAGTTCAAGCGTTCCTTTGGGTGAATTATTATGGCTATTGCAATTTGAGGTAGACAACCTTGATTTAAAGCATTTATCAACTAATAGTGTTCCTATCAAGAAAGAAACTTCTGAATAGCCAAAGTCTGACATAAAGTTGAGTTAAGAAACGTCATATATCAAGTTCTGCATGATATTTGGCCTTAAGTTGCACTGCAGCAAATTGACTGGATGTATCAGTGTTATCATCACACAGGGAAATATATATTTGCATAGAAACTGGGATTATATATGTGCGCAAATCGGTGGTGTATAGTACATGTCCTGAAGTGCACCAAGGTTGGTGATACCTGCATTATAGTATGAGCCTGTGATATTCTTAATTAGTAATATGCCTATACGGTATGGACTTTTGGGGTGATTTTATGCATTTGATTTATTGGTATATTTTCCCTTATGTTCTAATATTCATTATTGTGCTGATACGGAGTGGCGAGCATTCTTGCATTGGCAATGGGCTGTTTCGCTGTGACAACTATTGTTGATTGATATGCCTGTATAATGTGCCAGCAGAAACAAAAATAAGAACAAAAAGAAAGACACATATGTCCAGTAAAGCCTAAACTTTAATTGTCTCAAATGAGGACTATTTAAACAGATAGTCAAGTTGACCACGACACTTACCTACTTTACAACTTTCCTACAAAATTTTTGAAAGAATTGAAACGTATAAGCCTTGGCTTGCAAGTGACCTAACAGCTGTCAAGATTAATTGTCATCTACTTTCTGGGGGCTACTTTTCTAATTTGAGATGGTGGAAACCAGCAGTTAGAAGGCCTTGACTAAGTAAATTGTAAGTCAAGATTAATTGTCATCTACTTTGTAGCCTTTACCAGAATACTAATTATAAACTATTCAAGCCATTGAACAGATGCACATATAGAGATAAACAATGTGCTCCATATTATAATAATATCAATGTAATGGTTTATTCAAACACAAGACTTCTTGGTTTATCTTGCTTTGATAACATATGGAGTAATACCATTATGTCAAAGTCTTAATAGGAAAAGGGTCAAGAAATAGTACTGGAACTACAATAATATCTTGCACAAAAGTTTTTGAATTGGGTCTAATAACTATCAACTTTCATGTGGGTGTCTCTAGATTATGGAAGATACTATTAATTATTTTTATAGCCTTTTGCAGTAGGATAAAAGTTTAGGAGGAATGATCTCCTCTGCATCAGTTTAGCAGCCCGAAAAGAATATACATAGGTTCTGAAATCATCTTTCAGCACAATAACAAGGAATTAACTTTAGATCCTATCTTCAAGCTTGTTTTAACTTAATCTCATTTGTAATCTCATTCAAAATTTGTGGAATGAGAATTGAGCGATAAATATTTGATGATCAAGCTTAAAATGTTTCCTCATGTCTGGTGAATATATGTGCAAATTGGTTGCTTCCTTTAGTAGGTCCCTAAGAAATTTATTTTCAGGTTTTTTTATCAGGGAAAAGAAAAGATTTATGTTTTATTTGATAATTACACTCACACCAAGACAGGCATACAAAAATGTGCTTGGGTACTCAATATTATTTTCCTCAAAACAACATTGGCCTTCTCATCTTAGGCACATGATTTCTAGGAGTTTAGTTGAACTTCAACTTTGGGGGGTTACATCAGATGTTTGAGATGAATTCACTCTTAGATATGTCACTACAAAGATGGGAAATTGAATACATATTGGAAACATTAGGTATGCTTTTGAGGAGAGTTCACTCTTAGATATGTCACTACAAAGATGGGAAATTGAATACATATTGGAACCATTAGGTATCCTCTCCTCAACAAGTTTCTTCGGGCATGTGCTTTAGGTTGGCAGGATCCAAGAAACCCAGTATTTGCTTGAATTTGGCATGTTAGTTTAAAAAAAATAATAAATAAATAAAATTAAAAAAAGAAAAAAAATTAAGAAAGTGCCTTAGAACTCTGAAAGATAGTCTAAGAATTACCATACGTAGACCTGTTAGAGAAGTTATTGGACCAATGAAGATGGACTTTTTCAACACCGGTTGATGCATTAGGAATTCAAAGAATATATTTAAAAATACAGCTCAGAACCTCTTTAGTTAAATTTTTAGTGGCTAGTCATGAAATTAATGTTCTTGCCTCTTGTCTTTATCGTTAGTTTGCTCGACTGAGTGTCAAATTTGTTTAGAATCCTTATTCCAGAAGTTTATGGGAAGGGATATTTAGTGCTGCGGATTTCGCAGCATGGCTAATCCCTTTTCTTTTCATTTTTACATTTATGATGTTTAGAAGGTTTACAATTTAGTTTCATGATTGGGAAGTTTATATTGGTTTGTTGTTTTATCTTATGTAAAAATACTTGTAAATTGATAAAAACTTTTGGGTCATCTGGAGAGATTTGTTCCAAAGCTAAACAAGGCCTACTTAAAAAAAAAAAAGAAAGGTTTCTATATATATTAAGGCTTACACTTGCCCATTCCGGAGACATTAGTGTCCAGGCAGAGAGAATTATAATGTGAAGGAGAAGCACTTAATTAAAGAACTTTGTTTAATTGATAAATTGCAGTATGTTTTACATTTGTGCTAGTTAATTTTGAATTAGTTGGGGAGACCTGTTTGCTAACAGGTACAGTTAAATTCTGAACACAGAACTAAAACTTTAAGTCCTTGTTGGTTGCTCGTGAATGTTTACATTTTCATCATCTCACTATTAGCATGCAATTTTTCTATTTACAGACCTTTATACCTAGAAAGATGGATTTGTAGTAAGCATCGAATCTCACTGCTTTTGTTGTTTGACATGTAATTATGTCTTCTATATCATTCAGTTCTTTCTCTATGCTGTACCTGTCTTTTTCTGCTTAATGATTCCTTTTGATGTGAGACATGATACATAGTATCAGTAAGTATAAAATGACTGTGATAAGTAAAATGCAAGATTTTGATTCTCTTAGAAGTATCTTTGTGATTGAAATCTTGAATTTTCAAATTTTTTGTTGTCATGAAGAAGTTATTCATTGTCTGACATAAGTATAAATGAGCTTGGGTAGCGGTTACAAAAGAGTAATACTATAGGTACAACCAAGTTGTGCAATCTAATACATATAACCTGAGGGGGCATAAATTCACTTGGTGGTTAAAAAATGAAAAATAAATTCTTTAATTTCTTAATAAATGAAATGGAAACCACCCATCAAATAACTCTAACGCATCAAATTGTATATAAGTAAGGTTGTACAACTTGGTTATATATATAGAATTATTGATTGCGAAATGTTATCAATGAAAGATTTCTATTGAACAAATTTGTCAGTTTCCTTTTGGAGTTAATAATACAAGTTGTAGGTAGACTGTAGCCATATTTATGAATATGACTGGAACTCTGTGCTGCAAAAACATTGAGGGTTTGCATCGTGGCCAGTAGGGGATATGAAGTAATCTTGTATGCAGAGGAGCTATATTACAGGATAAAATGTAAAGCCCTAATCAAAAGGGAAAAAAAAAAAAAAAAGAACATGAAATTGTAGAAATTTATAGCATAAATATTTGACTATTGGACTCTGAAGAAACAAGAAAGAAAAAGTGAAGGTAAATTGCATTCTTCCATGCTGAATTTGATGTCACTGTTATGGTCATTATGTGATTATAATTTAGTTTGCATAGGAATGCTCATAACATAGGGATAGTAAAAGCTTTTGATTGCACTACACAATAGTACACGCAAAATAGAGTCATCGAAACCTAATTAGTGAGAGTGCAGCAGAAGACGAGTTAAGCTGGATGATAATAGTGATGTAAACCCTTGCCTTTGTAGAACGAATTGAAAAGAGTTGATATTGACATGCATCTGTCTCAAAATTATACTACTTGCAGCTGCTTAAGTTTTGAGGGAACCACTAATTTTTTTAGAACTTAATTTGTGTTTTTGGTCTGTATATAATTGAGCCGCTGGGATGTCAATTTTAACAAAGTAACATCTTGAAAGGAGACCTGGGCCATATTATACCTGATAAAAGAAGAGAGCTGAAAATACATACAGGAATGTCATTTGTGTTCGGAAATATGACAAAATTTTAAGCTATTAGTTGTGTTGTCAACAGGACAGGCATTCTTGAGATGACATTCTCTTAGCCTTGTGTGGGTGTTGCATTGTTCTATCTTAAGAATTGGACTGACATGCAAGTTTTACCGTCTTTATATTTAGGATGCTATTTGTTCAGATCACATGATAAGAGCAAACTTGCTTTTGCAAGATATTTGCAGAACAACCTGATAGTGTATTCCAATATTGTCATGTACTCGATAGTGTATCCAATATTATCATGTAGCTTATCTTGCTTTGAAACAGCCATTGTGATTCTCTAGATTAATTTGTTTCAGTGGCCTTCCTAAGCTCAATGTCTGGCTGGGGGTGGCCTGGGAGAAATCCACTGTTCTTTTACACATTGCAATATTGGGAAGTAAATATAAATTCTCTCATTCTTTTAGATTATAGATATTCTGACAAGTGAGTCTAAGTATCTTATCTGGAAGTGAAAAGGTAGTTTTGTTGCTTTTAGATGCATTTAACAATTTTCACAAGTTATGGTGGCTAGAAAACTTGGGCTCTTCGAAGTGGAAAACTTGTTAAGATAAATCTTTGCAGACGTCGTTAGACATCAGTTACCCTAGGAGGCCAAAAGTTTAGATGAACTAGTTAAGTATTTATTATGATATTTTTAATCATCTTTGTAGTTGTTGTGATGGAGTTGATCATGGGTGTATCTTTCATGGTCACACTCTTTGAGTGTGCAATTGAAATTCATTAGTTTTGTCAAAAGAATATTAAGCTTATTGAATCCATAGTTGCCTGTAATTTTAAGTTGATAGCGAAGTTGTGCATCTAGAGCCTAATCCTTGGCATCCACTCCATCTTGATGCTAAAATCTTCCTCAGTCAGTAAGTATGGCATATATTATTATTTTGTTAGTAAAGTTCTAATTCTGAGTTGTTCTACGGACAGGTTATTTCTTCTCGGGTTGGACAAATATGGGAAAGGTGACTGGCGGAGTATATCCCGCAACTTTGTGGTTACAAGAACACCAACTCAAGTGGCAAGTCACGCACAAAAATACTTCATTCGTTTGAACTCAATGAACAAGGATAGGAGACGATCAAGCATTCATGATATAACCAGTGTTAACAATGGAGACATTTCAGCACTGCAGGGACCAATCACTGGTCAAACTAATGGTTCGGCTGCAGGAGGTTCCTCAGGCAAATCAGTGAAACAAGCCTCACAACATCCTACTGGGACTCCAGCGGTTGGCATGTATGGTTCTCCTACTATTGGCCAACCAATAGGACCCCTTGTCTCAGCTGTTGGCACCCCAGTGAATCTTCCTACTCCAGCGCACATGGCATACGGTGTCCGAGCTCCAGTACCTGGAGCAGTAGTTCCTGGTGCGCCATTGAATGTTGGTCCTATGTCATACCCAATGCCGCACACGTCTGCTCATAGGTGATTTGTTGTATTAGCTACAAAAATGTACAAAGGAGGAAGAGACTGTTCTGCTCGTGTTAATGTTTGGTCAATGGATTCTCATTTTAGCCTGAATAAGGTTTGCTTATTTGCAAGCACAATTTATCTAATGCTGTACTGTCATTTGTTTAAATTTTCAATAAGCCATAGGGAAAGAGAATACATGCAAAGCAATCTGTATAGGCAACTTTGGAAAATGGGCCGCATTTGGATAGGATAGTTCTCTAGTGTTATTTTTATTTTTTTCTTGAAAACCATTAAATTACTAGTTGTAGATGTACTGACGTTGTCAATGCTCTTTCAGATTTTTGCTTAAGTTGTAAAGAATCCTATTTGACTATTTTGAGTAGCCTATATGCACGCGTATTGAGCTCTGCCTTTCCATGAATATACTTGGATAACTGCCCTTCGATTTTTTCAGATCTTATTTGGTTGGTCGTCTCATTATTCTTGGTATTTTTCAGCCAACTAATCTTGGGGTTAGAGTAACTCGTCAGTGAATAGTCTAGATGTTCTGTTACTCTCTTTTGTTTTATCGGCTTAATTTGATGGTCAATTTTTATGTATAAATATTTGAATGGCGCAAGCAAATAATTAAATTTATTGAGAGAAAACTCTGGAAATAGAAGAGAGAAAAGAAGTGTACATATTGGGTTTTTATCACTATCTCTAGGTTTTACGTGATTATTAGTTATATACATGTTTTGTATTTTGTTTTGGGAGACAATCCTGTATTTTCAAAAATTAATCAAGGATTACCTCTGCTACAAGTTAGCCACAAGTTAGCCGTTAGTTTTTTATTCATTTTAAATTTAATTATCAAATTATCCTTAATGATATTTAAAAAAAAATGTGTTTAATAATAAAGTGTGTAATGGTATGAAATTATCTTTATACCACTAAGTAAAGTCAAATAAAATTTGTTGTCGTTTCTAACTTGTCAAGTAAAATGATCTAATTATCCCAATTATTTAAAATACTCTTATCTGATACCTTAATAATACTTTTATATGTGACTTTTAGATAACAATTTAAATTAGATTAAATACACAAATAAATTATAGTATAATTTATTATTCTTAATATTTATTATAAAATTTGATTAAATACAAAAATAAATTATGGTCTAATGTATTATTCTTAATATTAATAAAATATTTAGACTACAAATATTTAATATTTATGTATTTCAATAATCTAAATATTTAAGTTTTTTAAGTCTAAATATTTTTTAAAAAATATTAAGAATAAAAAATTATATTATAATTTATTTGTGTATTCGATCAAATTTAAATTGTTATCTAAATTCACTTGCAAAAGTGTTCTTAGGGTAATTTGGAGAATTAGGGATAATTAGATCATTTTACTTCGTAAGTTGACAAGAACAACAAATTTTATTTGGCTTTATTTAGGGGTATAAAGATAATTTCATATAATCATATACTTTATTATTAAACATATGATTTTTAAAAACTATTATTAAGTGTAATTTGATAATTAAATTTGGAATTGGTAGAAAATCAACAGCTGACTAATCCTTGATTAATTTTTGAAAACATAGGGTTACCTCATAAAAAAAAGTTCAAAACATGTATATGATTGATAAGTCCCCAAAACTTTAAGGTAAATAAGTGATAATTATCCTATATATATTACAAGAATGAGTATGAAATGGAAATGCAAATCAGAATGGATACCTTCTACCTAATAATCCAATTAAAATAATAGGCTAGGGCATGTTTGATGCATTATATTATATAATATAATATACAAATTAAAATATTATATTTATATTGTATAGTATTAAAATACTATTATTCAAACTATGTTATATTTGATGGCACAATGCATTGTATTAATTTAATAAAAAAATTATATCAAAATTAATGCTTAGGATAAAGATCTGAGCGCTCGATCTTGAGATTGGCTGCAATCGAGGTTAGGCCTAGGACTAAGGGGCGAGCGGGGTCAAGTCCTCAAACCATGGGAGAGCCAGGTCAAGGCTCGACCAAGGTCGAGTGATATCGGGTTACATCAAAGACCAAGGGTGAGTGGGTAGGTGTCACAAGGCTTTTTGTTGTTATATAGACTACCTTGCGATGGCGCTACGACTCACTCAACTAGCCACCCATTAAACTGCACTAGAGGTTAACACACAAACCTCCATGCTACACACACAAACGTTAATTTTTTAATTGCACACTGATGTTTATAGAAGCACTTTCAACTTTTCTTTATGTGTCTCAAAGAAAAGATTATGAACTTTGCCTTATGATTGTGTTGTAAACACTCTCAACTCTCACTAGCAACTCATAAAATTGCTCTTCCAAGTTGCGTATGCTATCTCTCAATTGTGCGTTTCTAGCCCACTCCTTTGGTACAATTTATAAGAAAAACTAGCGAACACCCTTTGCTACTTAGGGTCCTAAATCCATGGGCAGCATATGCTACACGGTCCATGTAGTTGATAACCCTAACTACTAGGCATTGTGGTGTGCTTCTACGCTGCTACACACGTCCCTTACTTCACATGTTCTTCTATGTCCACTCCTACATTTTAGGAATGTAGTTGTGCCTATCTAGCTACCATCTTAGTGAAGAAGTGTAGCCCACGCACCACACACCACCCCTGCCCCCAGAAAATTATGCCACCACTTTCTACTTTTGAGGAGATTCTTCAAGAAAGCAGCCCACTAACTTTTGAAAATAAGGAGTTATATCCCCCAAAATTATTTTCCAAGTGAAAGATTGTCAAAGTAATAGGTTACATAGATAAAATCGGGATCAATCCACAGATAAGTGAATTTAATGATACAAATCAACACTAGCTTGCCTATTATTTGGATGGAGGCCCGCCCTCGTTCATTTCTGGAAGTTGTTACTTCGAAGAATTTGATGTTAGGAACTTTTGATACTGTCAAATGCCATTTACAAGAGTTTCTCTTAACAATCAATCTTAATGCATGTTATGTTTGATCTAGTAATCTTGTACTTAGAAGTTATGTTGTAATGCCCAGTTTGCCACCTTTTCTTGAAGTTCAATTTATCTAAATATATTTGTCCCACCACAACTTCTCTACTTTCAATTTCTTATGTGTCATACATAACTGTTATTGTGCCTAGTGGTATTGGAGATATCCATTAGAATACGTTGTTCACTCTTTCTATGATTAGATCTTTCCATAAATGGGCACCTTTAATATTTTCTCCTTCAACTTGTGTAGACGGACTCACATTAGTTGCAATATGGTTGGATAAATGTACTTGTTCATCATCATTGTTATGTGTTGAAAAATCTACATCATCATTTTCAATACCATCTTTCGCCTTATCTACCATCTTTCGCCTTATCCCTTTCAAAATATGGAACATCATCATTATCAGCATATACACCCTCATCATGATCTTTATCTTTTAC
The DNA here is from genome assembly GCA_013180625.2 of Boswellia sacra. Taxonomy (NCBI): domain Eukaryota; kingdom Viridiplantae; phylum Streptophyta; class Magnoliopsida; order Sapindales; family Burseraceae; genus Boswellia; species Boswellia sacra. Next base: position 15,919 of record SNVD02012640.1, on the reverse strand, counting down.
AAACTTTTCAAATTCATTAAGACTATCAAGATGGTGCGACATTATCATTCGTAACTTCAATATCATCATCTCCGATGTCACCATAGAAATTGCAATTGTTCAAATTACGACAAATAAGTTGTTCTAATTTTTCAATTAGAGGGGATGCCTCCATCGCTCTACTATTGTGGTGCTTTGAAGGATCAACGGGATTTAGTCTCACTTCTTATTTTTTGTGTTGCTCAATTGGCACAGCTACTGGTGTGTATATGGATGGATGAGACAAAATGTCTAATATCAAAAACTTGAAGTCCTCCTCACTTGGGTTGGGAATAGGCCTACCTTTGGCAATGGAGTATTGAGAACTCAAACTTATCTTCAATCGACGACCATATAAACCAAGTTTAGAATATATAAATAGCACAAAGTCTTGGAAAGACATCTCCCTCGACCAAAAAAAAAAATGTGCTTACATCTCCACCCATGTTAATATAGCTACCACAAGTTTGCTTTAATATTTGTTTACTTCACTCAATGTTCAAAAATTCCTTTGGCGTGGTGGTTGAGTGTAAGTTGGAGTTCACGTCTTGAGTTTGAATCACCTTCCTTGCACTTTCATATTGCCTTAATTTTAAAAGACTTAAAAGGCTAAAATGATAGTTATAGCCTTTTAAATTCAACTTAAGTTAAAAGAAGGGGGTCTCACTACAGTCAGTACGCTGCTGCTTTTACAACTTTCAGGGGCGTTAAAAAGTTGTGTTTACAACTTTTTTCACACCCCCTCCCTTAAAAAGCAGCGGCTGTACCCGTACTACCGCTGCACTCTAGCTTTTCCCAAAAGAAGGGGGTAGGCCTGTGATATTAACTCATTTAAAAAACCTTAATTAAAGATGGTAAGTGAGAGCTGATTGACCATTTTAATAAGCTATAATATATAAGTTGGTTGCTGTAACAAAAATATGTATATCTGCTGCGAATACCATTGGCCCTTTTCCTTTCTTAGCTAAGAATATAAAGGAGACTCGTATTGATCAGAAAGCTAAAATGCCAGCTCGGAAAGTTTAATCAGTTCAGTGCCACACCATCATGGAGTAGTTGGTATAAGCAAAAGGAGCGAGGCAATGCATGTTCCTTGATGTATAGAATTTTATGCATGGTTTAAAAGCTAGCCTTCCAAGTTCCAACTGATCAAGAATTCAAGATATTTTATTTCCTTGAGCCCATTCGAGCGGCCACATGGAAACGATTTTCTGTGGACCATCTGGGGAGATGAACAAAGATTATTTTTAACAAATTTTTTTTTCTAATATTATTAATTTCTTGTCTTTATGCTTTTGTTTTTTAAAAACACATTAAAGATTATCTAAATTGTTAATTGTCAGTAATTTATTCTGAAATTCCAGAAATCCCTTTCAGAATCCTTCTTTTAATGCACTAGTCAGTTTGATCTTTTGTTAATGATCACTTTGGTGATTCACCTTGCAATTGTCACAAAATTAATTAATGTCATAAACACATACAAATATTATATATATGTGTATATATATTACGTGCATTAATCTGAAAGCTTTAATCAATAGTACAAACTGAAGTTCATCAGAATAATAAAACGGTTTAAAAAATAAATTTTTCAGAATTTATTCATTTACTTTTTTACGATATGAGGATATCTTGCTAAGCAAGTTAAAATGTATAATATAATATCATATACTCTTCTAATACTTTATTAAAGATTTGGAGACTTTTTCTACAATATCTCTTACCTGTAAGCGAGCTGATAGGTGTCTATTTATGTATTACTTTCATATCAATTTGTCCATGTTTCTTTGCTATATTCATTGGTATTTTTATGGTTTTGTGTGGTTTTGATGTTTGTAGGAGTTTTGGAGCAACTTGCACAAAAATGGAGTAAAACCCTTCATTTTCACCTCTGCTAGTCAACCATCTTCTCGGATTTAATTGTATTGATATACAATGAACCCGATGACATATTATATACCGTTGGAAAGCTCTCGAAGTCTATTTTCTGGAGAAATTTACGGTTTATGAATCCATTCAGTGTACCAAAAGTTGTAATCAAAACAGTGTGAGAAGTATAGAAATGTAATTCCACAAATCACTGTAGCATGTATAATACGGGACACTGTAGCAGGTTACTGTAGCAGAGTATTTAAACACATTTTAGGGTTTTATTTTCATAACTTGAAGAGGGGAGAACGTGGTGGAGGCTGCAGCTCTGGAATTCTTTCATCTCCTGGAGTTCTTGAAGGAGAAATGAAGCTTGGAAAGAGGAAGAACTACAATCCAAAGAGAATTACATCAAATTTGCTAAGTTTTTCCCTTCCCTTTCATTTTCTGGAATGTCTCCATGTTGTATTGTATTTACCACGTTCTTAAACATGTGTAACTGAATCTGAATTGGTTGAGGGTGATTTCAAAGCCCCTGATATGGTTTTTGTAAGTTGATTGTGCAAGAAGTTGTTATCCAATTCTCTAATTGAAGTTGCTTGTATTTTCCCATATCTAATGCTTATGATTGCTTGCTGGATTGTATTTCGAATGGCCAACTGAATATAATCTGGTTGTTGTCTATTGCTAGACTAGAAATCTTGATCCGTAATTGTCTTGAATTTCTAATCCTTAGTAGCAAAATTGTGATCAGAGATTGCAATTGGAGAATACAACCTAAGTTAAATAATCCGAGCTTGTGTGTTTATTGCTTAGATCAACCTATCTTTCTTATCGTAATGCATCCATTGAATTAAATTTAGAGAGCTTGTTCTAGGTTGTTTAATGGATAGAAATTAAATAAAGAGCCTGTTTTATTTAACAACAAAGTAAGGAAAGATTGGGATAACAGAGCTTGTTGTTATCTACGGTTGATAATTTCAATGGTGTAATTGGATGACAATTCTACAATTAATTCGCAAATCCATATCTTGTGGTAGAGAAGGATCCCTTAACCAGGTTTCTCTCATTGATTTTTCACTCAAATTAACTTTCTGTTTTGTTATTCTTCATTTGTATTCTTAGTTGATTTGGTTAATCATTCAACAAAAACCCCCTTATTTAGTTTATTGTTGCTGGAAAATAACAAATTCAATTAGAATCAATCCTCGTGGGAACGATATCTTACTTATCACTTTATTACTTGTGCGACTAGTATACTTGCTAGTTTCGAACGCATCATGAGCATACACACGACTTTTTCCGCAAACCAAATCTTTAAGGGGTCATTGCGTATGCCTTTATTCTCGTTCATGAGGCAAAGATGACACGTGCAACAAAAAGCTAGATTCACCTGCAGCTAAGTTTATTAAATGGTTGCATAATGCAAGGTTTGATCAATTGCCCTAGAGAGATACAGAAAGGAGAGGATTATCAACTTATGGAAATACCTCAACGGTATACTCAGTTGGGTCTCCATCTATGAGATACATACCTGAACCTGCCGGCCAATGCCATATTCATACTTCAATCAGCGGGTGTCCAGCTTCTAAACAAAGTAAATCTCTACACATCTCTCTGGCGTGTGTGCATGTGTTATAAATTAATGTATTTTAGTAACAACATGTTATTGATGTTGTAGGAAAAGCAGATTCAGTTCTCAAAAGAATGAAAAAGCTAGGGAAGAAAGCCGATGACTATGCACATGGAGTCAGAGAACATGGTAACCACAAACCAAGATCATGTTCCTTTTAACATATGTTACATCCAGAAGTATAATTGTATGATAACTAAGTGCATTTTAATTTGATCTGTCGAAACTGTAGTGAAATTGGGGCCTAAGATCACTGAAACTGTGAAGGGGAACTTGAGTTTGGGAGCAAAAATTCTGCAAGTGGGCGGAGTGGGGAAAATTTTCAAGCAGCTGTTTAGTGTTGGGGAAGGGGAGAGATTGTTGAAGGCTTCCCAATGCTATTTGTCAACTACAGCAGGTCCTATGGCAGGCCTCCTTTTTATATCCAAAAACAAGGTTGCGTTTTGCAGTGAGAGATCACTGAAATTCTATTCTTCAAATGGGGAATTGATTAGAGTCCATTACAAGGTAATTATAAGTTCACGCACGAATTAATTAATTAATAATTTTTTGTTTCTCTCTACCTAGCTGGCATCCCAATTATCAGCAACTCTCTGCAGGTTTTGATTCCACTTGGGAAAATAAAGAGAGTGAGCCGAAGCTTAAACGTGAAGAAGCCATCGCAGAAGTACATGCAAATATTCACCCTGGACGATTTTGACTTCTGGTTTATGGGTTTCTTGAACTATGAGAAGGCTTTCAAATATCTTCAGCAGGCAATCTCCCAGAGCGTTGAACAAGTAACCTCCTAGTTGACTTGGTTATTCCCTTTGCTTCATCGGGTATGGATTATATTATGTAAGTTAATGAAGTGATCAGGAAAAGTAATTAAATACGGTTACAATGTAAATTCTTTGTTAATTAACGATTACAAGCTTTTCTTCGGCCATTATATATTCATGTTGGCTGCATTTACAATTTGAATACACAGTGAAAAACAGACGATAGTTGAAACTGGTAGACTTCGAAAAACACTAAACCCTTCTTTACATTCCTTCGTCGAATACATATACGGCAGGGCAAGGGCGTGCGCACGCTACACGCTACTTAATTGGTATTTCACAGCTCTAAATTTGATCACATGCCGCCAATTACAAGAGCGCGATACACTACCAACTGGAAACAGATTTAAATAGGATCATACATATGGGCTCGTTCTTATATATCACATTCCAGCTGAATTAACAATGGTTTCAACAATAAATCCTAAGCATCTAAACCAAAAAAGGCTAAAAAATTAAGAGTAATATTATACTTATAATTTATTTATAATTAGTTCTATCTATAATTCAAGCTAACGAAATCCTATTAAGAATATAATTACTATATCATAAATCTATAATTCAAGCTAACGAAATCTTATTAAGAATATAATTACTATATCATAAATTATAATTTATTTATTTATTTTTTTACTTCTTAAATAAATTTTTATCAACTCATATTATAAAATTTAGTTATAAATATAATATTGATAAAAAAATTAATATAATTAATTTAATGACATGGTGTTACATCCAATTGAAAAATACTGTTCTTACATTAATTTGTAAGGAAAGGTAGAACGTCACGCTTAATAATTAATAAGTTAGTTTATTGGAGTACTAGCGAATATTGGTAGAAAATTGTGATTTATAGCTTACTTTTTTCAAATGAAGTTTAAGAAGCTTTAATCAACCGGTCACTAGCTAGACACCGTTGATTAGAGATGACAATTTTTTCCATTACCCCAGATTTTCGGTGATCAGGCCCGGGGACGGGGGCTGCTAAGTACACTCAGTCCCCGGCCTGCACCCGAAAAACCCAACCCTTCTGCAAGAAAAAAATGTCATTTGCAAGACTCGAACACATGACCTTAGTTTGAATTTCAACCATTTACCTCTAGGCCACACAGCTTTTTTGCTTTAATGATTACAAACAATTTTAATTAATGAATTCATTTGCATATTTAATTAAAACTAAAACCCCCAATAAAGTTATGACTCGAACCTAGGTCACAACACACAACGTAAAGACGCTTTGCCACTGCTACCAACCGCACACTCAAGAGATGTTTAGTCACGTTATATTATTTATCCAATTTCAAGACTTGAAAAATTTAAAAAAAAATAAAAGCGAAAAAAATCTAGAGATTTTGTCTGGGTGTGGGTGTTCATTAAAAATCCGTAATTATCGACACCTGAAAACTCCGAAAAAATCTAAAGATTTTATGGGGACTAAGAAAAATTTTTTTATCCAGTGCAGGTGCGAAAATACCAAACCGACACCCGCACCCGGATTTTACCATCCCTACCATTGATTGGTTTTCATTTAAAATTGCAAATAATGATATATGTGTCATGGGATATTTCGTCAAAGATAGCTCAAAATGTTTATTTACCAAAACAAATAGGGAAATTTCTTTTTTCCTCCTGAGGTTTAAGCTAAAATAAAAGTTCGTCTAAGATATCAAATGCAAATCGCCTCGTGATTTCAACAGGGGAGTTGAGTTGGCACGGCTAAAATGATGAAACACCCGTATTACCTTTAACAATTTTAGATACAATAAAAATAAATAAATAAATAATTTCTATAAAAATACTATTCATCTCCTTCAAAAACTCTACCAATCTAATCAACGAACACCACCGTAACTTAAAAACAAATCACACACAACCCTTCACTTTTTGAATCTTTCTCATTCCCAATCATCTTTTCCAGATTTTCTTACCAACCAAACAACTAAAAAATTTCTAAAACTTATTAAAACATCTAATAGTAGAAAACTCGATTTACATAAACTGCAATAAAATCTAAAAACACAATAACCCAGCAATCTCAAAGGCTGATGACATTTCAATCTACTCTACCATATGCAAACCTCCACGATCTCATTCTCAAAAGCACAACCCCAGTAGACACACCACAATCGCACCCAAAACCTACTGGGCAACCATAATCGCACCCACTGCACACACCTACCACCATGCAAATTAAACCTCTACACATTAAACCAGCGCCCCTGTCCACAACCGCCCAAAACCGGCACTACACTCCAATAGAGCCACTACCTTTCAAACCGCTAATTTCCCAAATCAAATCAACCCTAGTTTCCTATATCAATGTATTAAGTTGTTGATAAACAAACCCAGATTAATCAACTTAACCGCTCCCATAAACCACAATTGCAAACCATTGTCATACACTATCGACCATAACTGTGCACCACCAACCATCACAAATCCATCACACAATTCCAACATCTAGACGGGTAGAGAGAGAGTGGAAGAGCCTAGTACTAGAATACCAAATCCATCACACCAAGCAAGAGAAGGTGAGATTTGGTGGTTTGTGTATGTGCGATTATGTTGATTTTTGGAATTAATTATTTTTGAGAACAAGAGAAAGAGATGAAGAACCAAACAGATGAAAGAGAGGAAGGAGACTTCACGAAGAGGAGAGGAAAAGAGAGAGAGAGAGAGAAAATTGAGAGATAAAATTGATGTTTTTATTTGTTTTATTAATATTGTTATTAAATTTATTATTTGACTTGGTCAAAGCTATTATAGTTAAAATTAATTAATTTTTTATTTTATATTTTCTAAAATTATATTATATTATCAATTACCCTTTAATTGTTTGTCAAGAACTCAATTAGGGGTAATTTAAGATATTTGATCTCTCAAGAGATATTTTCGCTTAAGCTAGGAGGGAATATGCAAATTTTCAAAAAAAGAAAAAGTAAAGATACAAAAGAAGACATATAGGACTTGTATAATTTTTGTAATATATACTTGCATCCATAAGATGCAACATAGAATATTCTCTTAAGTATAAACAAGAAACAATTAAAATAAAAATAGAAACCTCACTATAGTCATTATCTCTCATCTAAGAACTGCCCTGGACGCCTCATGTTGTTTTCCTCATATACAACCATCATCAAACTAGCTTTTGCTTGAGTGTGTTGCAGTTAGCAGGGCTAATTGAAGCAGCTTGGTAAGCTGCTAGTTTTGAAAGTTGTTGGCTACAAATGGAATTGAAATGCAAATTGAAAGGTAAGGAGTTATAAAAAGAGGGAGAGAGAATATGACATTGAATTGATGTGGTGCAATATTTAATGGGTATCAAATTTTTGAATGGATTGATATTCTCATGGTATTTGTTATATTGCGACTAATGAGATATTTATTTTGATGTTTTAGACCACTCATAGGAAGTCGATATTAACTAGTTTTAGGCATCAACACAGTGATAGGATTATTTTCAATACAATAAAGAAAGTTTGCGTGTGAATATTTTAAACATCTGATATATCGGTTTATTAGATATAAATCATTTAAGTATTCAGATTAAATGTTTAATTTACAAATATAATTTTTTTGTATTGATTTGGAACCAATAGTAATCTTTAGAAATCAATTTTGTTTTAGAAAATAGAAATTGCAAAGAGAAATGTGTTCTAGCTATCTAGAAATTTACATTTTAACAAGTATTAGTAGTAGTTTGAAAACCAATTATCTAGTACCCCAACAATCTACAAATTTACTTTGTGTATGTGTATGACAATGGTTGTTATACTCTACCAAGCGATGATGTTTGTAAATGGAAAATATTACATACTATGAAAAGACAAAATGGTCTCTGTTGAGCCATCATGAGAGCAGCATACTCTTGGCACCAATTGAATAGCCTAGATTTTTCACATGTGTGAAAAGGATTGTAAAAGGAAGAATTTAGGGTTGACAAAGGAATCATCTTGAATGTGAGAACTTTTGGGAGAGAAACCCAAGGCAGCCATCTTGAGAGAATTTGGGGGAAAATATGGGGGAAGTCCTAGCCATGACTGTTCATCGTCTACTATTCATACGATACTATTTATTAGACATTGTTCATCGCCACTATTCAATCGTCTACCGTTCATTGCCACTATTCACATTCTATTGTTTATTGATCACTATTCATCATTTACTATATTTTACTTATAGTCACTCTTACTTATTTTCTAGTATTTATTATGCTGTTTTCTACTTAAATACTCCCCCTTTACGCTTTGTTATTGAATCATCATCACTCCCATGGCTGACTTGAGCATTGGAGGGTAAACACTGAGTAGGCTAGCATCCTTTGATGTATTTGGACAGTTTTACAGCTTTGAGTTCATTAGCTCCACCAGCGGTATCTAACTTGTGCTGCAGGTTGGGAAGACAGTATGCACTCAATAGGAGCATGCGTATAGGGAGAAGTGCTCTCGTAAATAGGCTACTACCACTATGGTCCCTTCCTAACCACGATGGTCCAATTCGACCACGATGACCCTCTCCTGAGCTTTTGTAGCATGGAGTTCATTAGCTCTATCAGAAGTATTTGACTTTTGCTGTAAGTTAGGAAGATAGTATGCACTTGGGAGGAGCATGTGGCTAGGGAGAAGTGCTCTTGTAAATAGGCTACTACTTGTGAGTGAGGCTTTCATCTCGCCAAAGTGTTTGCGACCACAACACTTTATCAAAGCCTATTTTGAGACTAAAGGGAACGCAAACGAGCCATAGGCATGTCTAGAGAAATGGAGTCGCCACACAATTATTTAATTAGGGATGAATGGGGGCAATCCGATTCCTCTCTTCAGGACCTAAACTAACCTCATCTCTTTAGAGACGGGTTCGGGAAGTTAGGTGCTAGCCGTTTGCCTCGCCTAGATCAAAATTTGGCCTTCACTAGGGTATACCATATAAAATAGCTCATGTTGCTATATAGTCCACTTAGGTTTGTTCGTTTTATGCACACATTACACATTTCCATTTTTATCTTTATTAAAACATGTGAGGTATATCCAACCAAAACAGTAGTATATTCATACATAGAAAGAGGGAGGAGAATAAAGTTATAATTCTTTTCAAACATAGGGGAGAGGGGATAGGATTAAATCAACTATTCTTCAACAATAAAAAAAATAAACTACTTCTGGCACTTCAAATATTGCATTCATTCATAGCATTCATTATATATCAAGCATTCAATAAAAAGCATATTCATGCATATTCAATACAAACATTCAAATCGAGATTCGATAAATAATAAATTCCTCACTACCATATATGAGTCTATTCAATGTCTATCAAGTCCTTTCATGGCATCATTTAAGTATTTATCCTAAGTAATGGTCCCTCACCATTAAAATGAGACCACCATCACTTCATGGCATTATTCTAATCATAACATATTCATGGTATATTCATTTATTCATTCATATCAATTAATCAAAATACAAAGCCATAATATAAAATCATGGCATTTCGACTTAGATTCGATAATTCTATCATGGTAATTCTATTTATTGCTATTCTAGCATAATTCATATCTATTTATAATAAATTATGGCGTTTCTAGCCTAATTTAATCAATCAAAATAGAAAAAAGCTGTTCTAGCTCAACCAAAGCATTCAAGGGGCAAATAAGGTAATTCATACCTATTTTATGCTATTCCTTAGAATACTTCAAAGTAATCATAAGTTTTCCTATCATGATTCTATTCATGTGTTTCGAAGCATTCACGAAGAAAATAAATCCCTAGACATGATTCTAATAAAGAATGGAAAGCAAACTTACTTTGACACACTTATCCATCTCACAAAACAAACAAGGGTTAGAACAATTCAAAATAACCCTAAACATGCTTCTAAGCTGATGCGTTCGAAACTAGCAAGTATACTAGTCGCACAAGTAATAAAGTGATAAGTAGATATCGTTCCCACGAGGATTGATTCTAATTGAATTTGTTATTTTCCAGCAATAATAAACTAAACAGGGGGGGTTTTGTTGATTGATTAACTAAACTTAATACGAAAGCAAATGAAGAATAACACAAAGCAAAGTTAAATGGAGTGAAAAATCAATGAGAGACACTTGGTTAAGAGTTCATTCTCTGCCACAAGATATGAATTTGTGAATTAACATAGAATTGTAATCCAATTACAGCATTGAAGTTATCAACCGTAGATAACAACAAGCTCTGTTATCCCAATCTTTCCTTACTTTGTTGTTAAATAAAACAAGCTCTTTATTTAATCTCTATCCATTAAACAACCTAGAACAAGCTCTCTAAGTTTAATTCAATGGAAGCATTACGATGAGAAAGATAGGTTGATCTAAGCAATAATCACACAAGTTCATATTATTTAACCTAGGTTGTATTTTCCAATTGCAATCTCTGATCACAATTTTGCTACTAATGATTGGAAATTCATGACAATTACGGATCAAGATTTCTAATCTAGCAATAGACAACAACAGATTATATTCAGTTGGCCATTCCAAATACAATCAGTAAGCAATCATAAGCATTAGATATGGGAAAATACAAGCAACTTCAATTAGAGAATTGGATAACAATTTCTTACACAATCAACTCACAAAATCCATATCAAGGGCTTTGAAATCACCCTCAACCAATTCAGATTTAGTTACACATATTCAATCAGAATAACAAATACAATACAGAGAAATTCCAGAATTGAAAAGGAAAGAAAGAACTTAGCAAATTCTTTGAAAATCTTCTTTGTAGATGAATCTTCTTGGAATTGTAGTTCCTCCTCTTTCAAAATCTTCTTTCTCCTTCAAGAACTCCAAGGGATGAGAGAAATCCAGAAATGCAGCCTCCTCCCACGTTTTCCCCCCTTCAAGTTATGAAAATAAAACCCTAAAATGTGTTTAAATACTCTGCTACAGTAACCTGCTACAGTGTCCCGTATTATACATGCTACAGTGATTTGTGGAATTACATTTCTATACTTCTCACACTGTTTTGATTACAACTTTTGGTACACTGAATGGATTTATAAACCGTAAATTTCTCCAGAAAATAGACTTCGAGAGCTTTCCAACGGTATATAATATGTCATCGGGTTCATTGTATATCAATACAATTAAATCCGAGAAGATGGTTGACTAGCAGAGGTGAAAATGAAGGGTTTTACTCCATTTTTGTGCAAGTTGCTACAAACTCCTACAAACATCAAAACCACACAAAAACATAAAAATACCAAGGAATATAGCAAAGAAACATGGACGAATTGATATAAAATGATATATAAATAGACACCTATCAAATTCCCCCACACTTAGACTTTGCTAGTCCTCGAGCAACTAAAATGATACGAAACAAAACTAAACCGAAACAGAATCAAAGAAAAATTAAAACACACAAATGCTTCAACTTGCAAATAGGCCTCAAAGATTGTACTTAATTATAACCCAAGGAAAACTTCAAAATAATGCACTTGATCAAGAATTTTATCTCAAAAATTAGTTTCGCTTCACTTCAATTCCTCAAGTGTGTGTGTGTAGAGCCATTCTCACCTAATCACTTGTAACCCGGATGAGTTTATGCATAAAAATGAATCATATTTAATATTGAAGATGTGTGTATAAATGAACTCCATAGGCCTGCTTTTCAAGTCACTCTCCACTAATGTAGACATGCACAACACCAAGGATCAAGTAGGACTTTATTAAGCTTGTAACGTTTGGCTTGGGTGAAGGTATGATAAAGGATAATAATTTGGCTCAAATCACCCACAAACACATAAATCATTCAAGACTATGTAGAGCTCAACCCTATAACACAACTTCATTTCAATTCACCAGGTTACTCCCCCAAACTTATTTAGAACACTCAATCTTTTTTTTTTTTTTTTTTTGCAGAAAACAAAAGAAAACTACACCCCCACACTTTGTTGTTTCATTCTTTTCAAGAACACTTAAGGGTATAGATCTCTTATTCTTCTTCTTTTGTTCTTTTTTTTCTTTTTTTCTTTTTTTTCTTTTTTTTTTTTTTTCTTTTTTTTATTACACTTCCCCTCCCCCACACTTAAACAACACATTGTCCTCAATGTGTAAGTACGTGGACGATAAGTACAGATTGGCTTTTTTTTTTTTTACCAACACAATAGGACTCACTTGCATTGCTCATGACACATCCCAACCTCCTCTAACTTCCCAAAACTAGAACATAGCTCAGAATTTAATTGTGAATGATCTACATGCTCATAGGTAAGGGATAAACTGTTTGGAACAAATTCATTTTAGGTTAGGAAATCTTTAGTGAGTTAACAAAGAAAAAGGATTACAGAGGCTCAAAGGGGTAACTAGGGATCAATTTCTGTCAAGGTTGGCTATTAAGGCTCAAACGGTCCAAAGATGGCCTAAATCATTTCCCCAATGTTGCACAGTCTAGGATTTCGCCTCGAGTGACCATCAAACAAGTTCTAGAATTCATTGAAATCTGAAGAAACATTTAAATTACATAAACTTTCTCTAAGTGAACAAATAACTCAGTGATAATAGCTCAGTGCTCAATGTTGCGCAAGGAATCAAAAGCAAAGCGAAAACCAATAAACATTTCAAGCACACAGATCCATGCATCATTTATCATTTTCCAAGAGTTATTCTTAATTCAATCATTGCCTTATCATTGGCCCATAAAATGCAAGAGAAGAGGTACGTGGCATTGTTACACCTGAGTCAAGATTGTATATTTCAACAATCCTTAGGACCAGTAGCCCGCAGACTTAAGGTTTCCAGCCTATATACCTTTATTATGAAAGAACAAAACAAGAAACAAGACACTTCAAACAACATGAAATAAACAAACTACAGATTTATTGAGAGAGAATGCGTTTCAAGAGTTAAGAAAACCCCATATTCTGCCATTCTCAAGTTTTTCCACAATGTTTTTTTTTTTCGAATCGAAACTGATAAAGACAAAAACACACAACAACTCGAAATTACATAAAACTAAACTTACTCAGAAAATAATAAAGTCCAACAAATCAGCAAATACAAACAAGTCAGTTAGAATGGGTCTAAAAAGTTTAGAAGTTAGCCTCCTTATTCAGCCATTATGGATTAAAGAAATCCAGAATGCGTTTCAAGAGAACTTGAACTTTTTAAGCCACCACTCTAAAAAGCCGAGATTAGAAAATATTACCTGGGGTGAGAGAAATAACCTGAAAAACAAAAAACTCAACTCAAAAAAACACAATAAAGAGAAAGCAAACGAAAATGAAGCAAACCAGCAGATATGGATTACAGATGGAGTGTTAAATTCAGTTTACGCCTCTTATTGCCTTCTCCAAACCAATCTATCCGAGCTATTGTTGGATCAGGCAATAGACGAATGCTTGTAATTTGTCAATTAACTCCCCTGCAGTTGAAGCTGTAACCAGGATTTGCCTCGCCGACTGTGAGATGAAGTTTTTTTCTACTGCTTGATCAAGAAAAGACAACAAACCATCAAAAAAATTATTGACATTTAACAAACCAATGGGTTTCCGATGGATGTTTAGCTGTGCCAAGAGGTGATTTGAAATATCTCCTCTAATGTACCATAACCACCGGGCAAAGCTATAAATGCATCAGATTTAATGACCATATGTGCAATACGCTCATGCATGCTAGAGACCTGTAACTCTTCCCCCATTGTATTGCCTATGATATCTCGCACAGCTAATGGTTTAGGGATAATGCCGAGAACTTTACTTCCTCCCAAGGATGCAGCTGTCGACACACACCCCATTAACCAAGACTACCCCCTCCATAAATCAAATGAATACCCCTCGCAGCTAATGTCCTACCAAGATCAAGAGCTGCTGTTGTAAACTCTCCATCTTTACCAAATTGTGATCCACAAAATACGCATATATTTTGGAATCGCCGAATTGGTGTTTTCTCCATTCTAAAAGTGCTCTAAACTTGTGCAAGACAATGATGTACGTTAGGTATTATGCGATTCAAGTGCAAGACAGGTTATAAAATGACATTTCAAAATATGCAGCATGGATATATACACACGTAAAACTCACAAATTTGACACATGGGGACATAATTTCGGTGGGGGTTGCTCGATGCAGATTTATCGTCCCAAGATTTGAAAAAATGAGATATGCTTTCGGCGAGGTTTGACAAAACCTACACACTTGTCTCCCACGTGAAGCATGGAAAATGGAAATACACTTTCGGCGGGGGTTGACAAAACCCCCACACTTGTCTCCCAAGTGAAGCATAAAAAATGGAGATACACTTTCGGTGGAGGTTGACAAAACCTCCACACTTGTCTCCCACGTGTACTTATGCCATAGGGTAGTCATATGGTTTGTCAAAAAAGAAAACTTGAAATTAAAACAAATAAAATCAACAAACAACAACAATACAAAAACAACATTGATAATCAGATCAAACGAAACAAGAAAAAAGAAATTCGACAACAACAACACACATTCAAATATACAAGTAGTTGTGATTGTGGCTCACATCTTCCTATGGTTTTACGTCCAGTAACAGCTGAAATGCCTTCTATGAGTCGAGGATTTGCTTCCCATCCAGTTTTCTTATAAACTGGCAAACAGGGTTGTTTTTAGTCAGATTCCCTAGACTATAACACTGCAATTCATCACGAAATTGTGTCCATAGATTAAGCAATTCACGTTGAACAAGTCCACAAGAATGTGACTCGAGAATTAACAAAACATTATCCAGCGACTCATACTCAAACCATTCTTAATAAATGAAAGTTTATCTTCTCTATTCCTGGACGCAAAACCTAATGAACGACAAGTCTGGTTACAATTCCATCTAGCACATTTATAACATACTTGTAACCTTTTCGCTCTTAGCCTCTTGGCGTAGTAGCTCTTTCCTAGACCAGGCATGTATTTTGCGAGATTAATGTCCGGCTCACCGGACAATCTAACCTTGGCTTCGATAAGCCATCGGATATCAACAGGCACATTTAGGAGCATCAATGCCCAAAGTCTAGTCATCCGTACTTTATAAATTTTAAACACAGCATTTTGAGGAAGTGACGGGAAATATTTACGAAGGTTTGATAGAAAGATATCAGCATCCATTGAAGAGAAGAAAAGGAGAGATATTATCGATAATGCGATTGAGTTTGTTCTTCTCCCAGATATGCACGTTTCAAACCTTCAGACAATGGCTTCAACTCCCGTTTAAATGTTTCCTCAAGCTGTTGCACAATTGAACTCGAAGCACGGAATAATCAAATTAAACACAAGAAAAGAAACGAAAAGAAAAAAAATAGAGACACATAAAAGAAATAAAAACACAAGAGCAAACGAAAGTCAAAAACAAACAACAAAGCAAATGAGACAGATGGCAAAGAGAGATAAAACCTGATCAATTATAATGGCCCATGAGAGGAATCTCCTAGAAACACAAAAAATGATTGTTACTACCTTCTTTTCTTTGTCTCTTTTTATTTATGTTTCAAAAACATTGGGTTGCCTCCCAATAAGCACTTGGTTTAACGTCCTCAGCCTGACGTTACCTGTCCTCACCTATCAAGATAAGTTGGCTCTTAGAGAG